>CAHIKZ030003337.1:650000-732500 GCA_903632075.3 Acanthosepion pharaonis | reverse complement strand
AGTTTCACTGACCAATCAAAACAGATATTGTAGAGAGATTCGTTCTATGACCTTGAACTTTAAATGTAGGGGTGGAAGAAATGCACACAGGAAATCAAAAGGAATAAAAAAAAAACAAGGACAGAAGAGTGAGGACCTGATTGAATCTCATACCAACCCCACATGACAGCTATTGATAACCTAAACCAAGATGAAAGGGTAAGGGAAGAAATTGAGAAAATCAGAAAAATCATGCCAAAAAAACAAAAAAACAAAACTCCATCCTAAACGAATGAAGTTAGATGCAAAAAAAATGAGGACAGAAACCGAAGAAGTAAATAACTTAATGTAATATATTCAATCCGACAGCATCACTGAAGTGAATCACTTAGTGTATACAGGAGGGATGATGGTTATTGATAGAGAGGTTGCTTGGAAGAGCTACTCAAAAAGAAAGGTGTGAAAGCTGATTATTAGATCAGCAGGATCATCAAAATAAATAGAAGAAGAGAAGAGAAAGTAAGAAAATGCACATTATAGATGCATATATATATATATATATATATATATATATATATATATATATATATGGGGAGAGAGAGAGAGAAAATAAAAGTTTAAAATATGAAATAAACTGGTTTTAATGTCATAGAGACAGAAACCAGATATAATAATATCATGAATACCAACTCAATTACGCAGTTTCATGCAATGGAAATCATCATCAGTCTCCGCCTGATTATTACATTTATCTCTGAGAAGCTTAGCGGATTTTATTAATACAATAATAATAATAATAATAATATATATATATATATATATATATATATATTATTTTTAGTTGGATAGATGTGAGTTTGTGACCCTGGGTTTCACGTTTTAGCGATCGACAGAACTGACGATCGCTAAAGCGTGAAACCCAGGGTCACAAACTCACATCTATCCAACCAAATATGTTAGCTCTATCTCTGATATTGAATGCTTTCTAATAAGTACCGCGCATATAATATATAAATAATTATACATATATATATTTATTTATATACACTTTTCACACACACACACACACAAACACACACACACACACACACACACACACATATATATTGGTTAATAAAACAAGGGGAAACGAAAATTTACAAATGTGATCAGTGCGAAAATAATTTATTATATATTAATTGTTAATCACAAGACAGAAATGAAGCACGCATATTAATGTTATTAGTCGGGAATTTTCGGGCACGCCTGTGTCCTTCATTAGCGTGAAATAAACAGAGAAACTGGGAAGAATTAGCAACTGTTTTTTTTTTTGTTTTTTTTTTTTGCCTGTTGTGAACTCGTTGTGAATGGTGTCATTAGTATAAATCCGATCCTTGCTTTATTCCTCGCGTGTGAAATATTTTTTGGAAATGATCAGGGTGGACGCATTAGTCTGTTTTGTCTGTATCGGCGTGGAAGGTGGTGGACTATGATTTTGAACATGGGGAAGAGGCTTTTAGGATTTAAGATGCGGAAGACGTCCGTTATGTGGTTAGTGTTGATGGTTTTTTGTCTAGATGGGTAGGAATTGGTGAGGCAAGAATTAATTAAAAGGGAAAAAATGGATAAGAACCGTAAAAAAAAAAAATAAAAGCATAAAATATTTTGATAAAATATCTTTTGGAAAATTATACAGAAAATCGGGGTGGGGTGCAGAAAAATAAGCAGATAGAAAGATGTTTGTAGTAATAACAGTGCAGGAAGGAAAGAGAGAAAAGGTGTCTACAAAAATAGATGCTTTGTGTGTTTAAGTGTGAATATACCTTAACTATTTTATGAAATATTTAAATCCTAGGATTCAGAGCAGAAAAGATATACTGGGGGAGGGAAATCTGTTAGAATATTGATTATATATGTGGGTGGAGGCTACTCATTCGTGGAGTGGTGTTGCTTGCAATGGGTTTCCTTGTGGAAAGTATACTCGTTGATTAGACCCAAATCTCTGTTTAGACCGTTTATATGGGAGTTTATTATCAGTATGTATTTCCACGCTGACCTGCGTCTATTTTCCCGCCTGTCGAACCCAGACGCTAAAAGCACGCACCTGACGTCGTCGATGCTGTGACCGGGTTGGTTGAAGTGTACGGATACCGGGAAATTATTGTTGTTATCCCTGATGCTCTTCTTGTGGTTATTGAACCGTAATCGGAACTCAGTTTCCGGTTTCACCCACGAAATTTCCCTTCTGCCATTTGTGGCAGAAGCCTAGATATACGAGATTGGAGCTGTTGTAACTTAGAGCAGGTGGTCTAAATAGTACATGGGTGCCAGGGGTGTGTGTAGGTGTTTTGAGTGTTGATGTGTTTGCAGACCAGTCACCGGGGTTTGTTGCAGATGACATTTCCATGGTGTGGTGGTGTGTTGCAGACTTTTGATGATGTTAAAAGTCTGAAGACGTTGGGCGGCTGTCACCTCGCGTGTCCGGGGTTATCACTAAATACACTGCTGATAGGCTTGCCTGATTTTATGCGATGGATAATGTCCTTTAAAGCTTCGGAAACTTTATGTATGTCGTGATAAAATAAAAGACCATGGGTATTCTGGAATTCGGTTTTTTATTTTTATTTACATAGTTGCAGAGAGTGTTCCTGATGAGCCTGGAAGCTTTGGTGATGGATTCTTTGATTATTTTGGGTGGGTAATTCCTATTTAGAAAATGATTGAGGAGTTGACCGATGTTTATGTCGTAATCTTCTTTATACTCCCCCATTTTCCACGCTGATGAAAACAAAACAGACTAATGCCTTCACCCCGATCATTTTCAAAAAAATGTTTCGCAGGCGAGGAATAAAGCAAGGATCGGATTTATACTAATAATACCATTCACAACGAAAAAAAAAACAAAAAACAAAAAAAAAACTCAAAGAAACAAGAAACAAAGAAACAAAAAACCCCGAGAAACAAACAAAAAAAAAAAAAACAACCCAAAGAAACAAAAAAGAAAGCCTAAGAAACAAAAGAAAAGCTAAAAAAAAAAGCCAACAAAAAAAGAGCCCCCCCCCAAAAAAAAAACCCGGTGTTGAGCCTTCCTTATTTCTCTTATTTCTCGCACCGCTTATGAAGGACACAGGCGTACCCTAAAATTCCGGATTAATAACATTAATCTCCCTGCTTCATTTCTGTCTTGCGATTAACAACTGTTATATAATAAATTCTTTTCGCACTGATCACATTGGTACCTTTTCATTTTCCCTTGTTTTACTAACCAACATTATATATATGTTGTAAATATATATATATATATATATATATATATATATATATATATATAAATATATATATATATATATATATATGTTGTAAATATATATATATATATATATGTTGTAAATATATATATATATATATATATATATATTTGTAAATATATATATATATATATATGTATATATGTTGTAAATATATATATATATATATGTTGTAAATGTATATATATATATATATTGTAAATATATATATATATATATATATATATGTATATGTATAAATATATATATATATATATATATATATATATATATATATATAAATCTGGAGAGAAACGCATGATAAGATATAAAACACTCTACTAGGAAAAAAGAGAAATAAAATTATTAACTAAAAGAAACAGTCTAAAGAGATATCGATGCCTAATCAAATTTTATAAATCAAAGAGAATTTCCAGAACCAAGAAAGTGTATTTTTAATGACAAATAAATGTGGAAACCTTGTCGAGAAGATGAACCACCTGATGCTACATTGAAAAAAAATGTTTGAACTAAACAAGAGGAAGTGAAAAACAAATCGCAACAGAAAAAAACGAAGTGGTTAACGGGCCAAGAAGTGGTTAACGAGCCCGACGAATAAACCAAGAAGTGAGATTGAAGAAGGAAAGGAATTTGAAACAAACCAAGTGAACGTAAGAAACCGAAAATAAAATAGCTAATTTTAAATAACCAGACAACAATGGAATTCATAGCTTCGGGTTGAATAGATTATTTTTACACTGCTCTTTACCTAATACTAGGTACATCGTGAAAGAGTTACTGAATGAGGTTGTCTTCTGGACGTAAGAGAAGGCGATACGAAGTGAGGAATATGAAGCTATGTCGGAAAGATAACGTTGTACCCTAGACTAGCGGTTAAGATTGTTGTAATCGAGTAAGCGACCTATACATAAGGAAATGGTTCGTGGGAAGAATCTGTACGAATAGAACTTCTTTCGTACTAATACATTACATTAGTGGGGTATGAGGATGATTCAAACATATGTAGGTGGTATGGCGGTTATTTGAACTGGGGTTACTAAGGAATGTAGAACGTTAGAATCTAGTCATAGAAATAGCAATGGAGTAGCAATAGGCTAGCAGCGTAGCGACTGTGAGAAAATAGGTTGTAGATTGGAAAATAACTCATCACTCACAATGCCGCGTAAAAGCTTTTGAAATATATCAAGGTTGGAAAAAGAGAATGGCCAGATATTGCAACAATAATTCTTTTTTTTTTTTTTTTTTGTTTGATCTAACTTTTGTATAGATAAAGCATGACAGGTGGCGTCAGTTACTTACTGGAATACTATAAGAAGCCAAGCATTTACACACCATCGTCAGCGATGGCTCGTATATATTAATTTCACTTGAGGTTTAAGTTTAACAGGAGTTCCGATAGATGTCAAAAGCCTGTGGCCTTTTCGACAGTATACGTATACATCTTGACTCGAGAAAATTAAGGGCTTTTTTCTGTCAGAATGAAGAACTACTACTTTGGATTATGAGGTATTGCAAGTTAATGGCGAGGTTTCCAAGATGGCCCCGAAGACTAATCAGCTGCTAGATTTTTGTTGGTACATCCATAAACCGTGGCATTGACAACGATATGTCAAGAAGGACTTGAATAATTTTTAAGAGATTCTATATGTGGAGAGTTTTTGTAGAAACCCTCTATTCCATACCTTGTCAAAAGCCTTTCAGATATCTAAGGAGATCGCTCTTGTGATGAATTCATTATCGATTGCCTCATTGTTTTAGTCTATAATGACAGTTTGGTCATCAGCAGTGGACATAGCAAAATATATATACTATTTATCGCTTATAGAGAGTAGCGAAATCTATACTGCTTAGCTAGTTGTTTTTGCTGATTTCTTCAACAAACTTCTCGTTGAGGTTGCTGATGAGTATATGGCGACTTATGTGTCGAAACATAAACGGCGATGATCAATTCCTTGCATTCTTGAAGACAGAGCAGACGGCTGAGAACTTCCACAGACTTTGGAAAAATTTCTACTTCAAGCAGCACCTAAATAAATTTTCCAAGCTTGCAGATAACTCTGGTCTATGTTTCTTCATAACAATAGTAGGAATTTCTATCCGGACCTATATCCTTCGTAAAGTTACGATTTTGATGACTTCGGGAACTACCCATGTCGTGAAAGAGATATCACAAAGTTTGAATTCCTTGAGAGGCTGTAACTCTTATAGAGGATTGCAAGTGTTTTCGAAGATGGAATTAGAAGCAAAGTTCATTGCAAAGAGCTTAGCGTCACATTTACCTGACAGAATAAAAATTCAAATAATAATTTGACTCTAATACAAAATATTCGCATAAAGGAAAAGTCACAAGCAAAATATTGCAAACCTATAGCATTTGATCTAAGTTTAATATTCTAAGATCTTTCTCCTGTGTTAATATTACTTATGATTTGGTTTTGTTTTACTTACTGATGCAATAATTTCTTCACTAATTGTACACTTCATTTTAGGCTTTTAAAATATCCAAGTTTCAGGCAATAACAATTATTAGTTCTACCTGATGACTGATATTGCATTTAATTCTGAGTAGTGGATTATGCTATTGATAAAATTTGACGTGGGCCCAAAGTCGGGACCACGGAAGGAAAACACGGAACACGGATTAGAGGTAAGAAAGATATATTAAACAAAATGGTTACAAAGATAGTGGAAGTGTAAGCGGAGCTTACTATGTGCTAGTGTCCAATATTGGTACTCGTACGCGGCTGATACTACGGTATTAGAATACTCTCTCTCTCTCCTCTTCTCTTAGAGTATTATATCGCATACTTTATATAGTCCTGGAAGAGTCCATATTGTCGGTATATTACGGTCTCAACAATTATATATATATATATATATATATATATATATATATATATATATATATATATATATATATATATATATATATATATATATATATATATACACTCATTTCTGCGGAACTTTTTCTTGTCTATGGTGAGATTCTTGCAAGTCAACTGTTGGTCACACCATCATAGTTGTTTTTCTTTGATTATATATATATATAGTAAAGGGTTTAGATATACATTGATGGAAACACTGAAATACATAAATTCTGTATTAGTTCATCGACTGGCTTTTTCTTTTAGCTTTCACAATTAAATTTGTATGTTTGACACGAACTCAATCCACGCTGGCGTAGATAACAGACGGCCTATTTTTTCTCAGTCGAAATAGACTATTCCCCATATAAGACAATTTAGGATTTTATTGATTATATATATATATATATATATATATATATATATATATATATATATATATATATATATATATATATAGAGAGAGAGAGAGAGAGAGAGAAAAGAGATATGCACGTGCGTATCTCTTTCTCTCTCAATCTCTCAATAATAGTATATAATCAAGACTGAAAAGCATGATGAAGCCAAACAAATTTAATATAAAAAAAAACAATCTACTAGGAGAAAAAAAGTAAAATAAAATTCTTATCCAAAACGAATCATTCTAAAGATATGTAAATACTTAATCCAATATTCATATTAGCATTACAAGTTGTTTATATATCCGAATACATTTGTGGTAATATCTTATTAAAGAGATATTCATTTGCTGTTTACATTACATGAGAAAAACATAACAGATACGATTTCATTTTTCGATCTAACTGCAAATAAAGACGCTATAGCTAGACTTGTTTTTGATTTGCCTTTTATTCTTTCCCATACTGTTTATTTCTGTTCTCTTTTATACTGAGAATCGTTCATGTTTTTACTTTCTTTTTTATATAGAAATATTTTATATGGATTTTTCTAACATTATTTTATAAAGAAATATTCTATATACATAATCTATTTACTATATTCTAATTGAATTTAGTGTTCACACAAGGTCAAAGACAGGCAGAGTATTACCGAATGAGGTTTTAAAAAGAAATTAAGAAATGTAGATTATGAGCATAGGAAGAATAACTAACAGTTGATTTTATACAGAAATATTCTATATTATATTTGGTCTGTTTATAGCTTCTATTTTACAAGTATGTTATATATATATATATATATATATATATATATATGTGTGTGTGTGTGTGTGTGTTTGTGTGTGTGTGTGTGTGTGTGTGTTTGTGTGTGTGTGTGTGTGTGTGTGTGTGTGTGTACAGGTAAACATCCGTAAGAATATAACCCAAGTGAATCCTAATAACATAAAATATTAAAACAGACCCAGAAAGAGAGCCCGATGTATTTATTAAAATAATATTTTCTTCTTCTCTTTTCACTTTTGCCTTTACTCTTTCCTTTTATCCGTCTTTCTTTTTACAATGCCTTTTTTTATGATTTGCTTTAGGAATTCATTTTATTTTATCTTTTACTGAGAAAGGTTTGAAAATCCTTAGTAAGGTGACATGATTATCACCATGAAGTCGTTTTAAATTATATATATATATATATATATATATTTTAAATTATATATATATAGTGAGGCCCGGATATAAGAGAGATTTTTTCTGGTCCCAAATTAGAGCCTGTGTTAATGTATATAAATTAGACCAAACCCGGATATAAGAGACTTCTTTTCCGGTCCCGACAACTCTCTTATATCCGGGTTACACTGTATATATATAGCTTCGAGGTGGTGTAATGGTTGGCAAGCTTGTCTCGCTAAAACAATTACGACTGAGTAGTGAGTTCGATACTCACTGGGTGCCCCATACTTTCGGCCTTGTACCACATCTAAGCTACGCTTGGAAAATCGCTATATATATTCCTTTTTATTACTATTTTAAATTTCATTAATTTGCGTTGAATAAATTCCGGATGCATATTTGAAGAGAGAGAGTGGAAAAGATTTTAGTGATTATTCAAGGAATACTGAAGTCCTTAATGCTACGAAGTGTTTCAGCAAATTTTCCTAATCTGCCGCTATTTTGCGCATTCTGCATTAAAAAATTGACTGAGATCACGAATTAATTTACATTTGTTTAAGAAAACGAGGAATTTTAATAATATTATAATCATTTTTAGCGAACATTCTTAGCAACGAAATGTGTAAGTTAATTGGCTTAAATTTTCTACAATAAAAAGAAAACGTCCCATTTGGCAGAAAGGGATTTCGGTTAAATGTAGTAAATCATATTTATTTGATATTATTTGAAGATAATTTCTATTTACTAATCGCCCGTAAACGTTAATAAAGACATAAAAGAAAATTGTCCCAAGACAAACATGGCGACAGAGACTAAATCATAAAAGAAAGGAGCCATATATTGACGAGAATGAAATCAACAATCGCGACTACGAGAATGTTTTTCTGGAGGCAACGCTGCTAAAGTATTTTTTTCTTGTAGCAGTTATTGACTGATGAATACAAATTAAAAACGAAAATACAGAGTTATACATACACACATACATCTCCACTATTGATTAAATAAATAGTTATTTCCTCACTTGTATGTGTACGTAATCGCTCATATATATGATTGTTAGTAACACTTTATTTAGATCATTTCTACACACACACACACACACACACACACATATATATATATATATATATATATAGAAACTGAGAGAGGGAAAGATGTAAAAATAAATTACAAAAATACTTGTAATCACGGTTCTATACTTTCAAATGCTATTTAGTTTTAAGTCTACAGTTAAAAATTAATTCACTTTTATTTAATATTTAATTATAACTTTTGTGTGATAAGTTTTATTTTGAGGTAATGATTACATCTTACCGTTTGCCATATGACTTCTCACGATATTTCGAGGTTTACTCCATTTATTTCTTTTATCTGCTAATATTATTTTAAGAGCGCTATGTCTGTTTTTATATTTATCATTATTCAGGTTTACTTTATAGTTATAGAATCGTTTTACGCACTCATTTCATAGAACCAAAATTGTATACAATATTACTAGTTACATATTCACCACTTAAGGGGCATTTATTTCTTTTTCGGCAGATTTCTAATTTTTCTACTTTTTTGTTAATTTCATTGGTGCTGTTAATTTTATCGTTGTTGGGTTTATCCAACAAATTTCTATTCATTACACAACAACAGCATACATTTTTTTCTATCTAATATTATCTTTAATGATGTAGAACTTTTTAAAAGTTTTAGGAAGATGTTTCCTACTTTTTTCTTTTTCTGTCGTGGCTGTGACACTGAATGTTGAAACATATGCTGTTTCGTTGTCTTTTTATTCCTTATATTTTTCACCTTGTATGCCATATTTACTCTATGTTTACTGCCTTCCAGAGCGTTTAAGTATTTGATTTTCACTTCATCAAATACTTCCTTATTGCTCGACTTGATTGCCAACCTGTACCGCACCGATGACCAAAAATTTTATGTATGATCTGTGAAGGATTTGATTTTCTGTTTAAATATCTTAGAGTGCTTACTTCTTTTATATATGGGTAATATACTCCAGAATTCAATCCAAGGACAAATTTTCAATGTAACTAATCGAACATTCCCAAGCAATACCTCATGATATCACTGATCATTTTTGTTTTAATATTTTATCACAATCAAACATATGTTTTGCTATAAACAAGTAGTGCTATTCTTATGTTCTCAGTAAAATGATTTGTATTTGATTATCTGAAAACTACTCAACATTATAACTGAAATACTGATCCCTTTTTAAAAAGTCAAAATTGCTCATTTTCTTAGATTTGTACAAAAGCTATTTTAATGATATCAACACTTCCAGTCGCACGGGCCCATAAAATGTATCGATCGCGAGCAAATAATGACAAAAATTTGATTTAATTACGAAAAGAAAATTAAGATCTTTGATAAAATAAAATTGTGCCTGAAATTGCAGGCGTCAATTTGATGCCCGTGAATTTTTATAAGAAAAGTTTGAGGCGATAAGAAAGTTTATTTGCATGTTAATTGGATTTACGTCGAATGTCACTTATATCTTTTGATCTTTGCAGAGAATTTACTGGCAGCCGTTCATTAATATCCAAAGCGAGCGATTAACAGATGATGCAAAGAAATTACTTTCTCTAGCAATTGAAAAAACCATCGAAGATTTTACTTACACTGAGTACACATTATAATGAAACGGGTTATTCCGTCTTTTTAAAGAATATTGGCAAAGGTAGGTAATACAATCTTACTTATTATAAAACGCAGATTGTGTGTGTGTGTGGGTGTGTGTGCCTGCACGTTTATATATTGGATCGGATTTGCTACATTTTTCAACCGATTTCAAGAAAACTTCACAGGACTACGTAAAATTACCTTGCGGTAGTTCTGACAGCGCCAAAAAATTGGAAAAACACAATTGTTTTTGCACGAAATCAATTTGAAAACACGATTAAGACGCATCGCGAGAATGAAAGGAGGACAACTCATATCGAGTTATACTTATTATAAAACCCAGGTTGTTTGTGTGTCTGTGTTCGTTTATATATGGGATCGGATTTCCTACATGTCTCAACCGATTTCAACAAAACTTCACTTTTTTTTGGCAGGTAGTGTTTCTTATTGTCTTGCACACTTATTTCTTTATTTTTACATTCAGAATGCTTTAAAAATTCCATTTACAAGACAATTGTTTATAATAAAATTCTATTCAATCGGTAGGCTCATAACGATTGAAAACAATGTTTTTGTTTTTGTTTGAGTTTGACCAATTCGTAAAAAAAAGGAAACGAAACAAAAAAAAAATAATTAAGACAAGCGTGTCAGTCAACCTTAAACAATAATCGTTGTCAATTTTATTTTTCAGTCTTTATGATGTTCGATACTTGATCTATCTTTTACTGTTACATCCCCGGGGAACGCCGGGCTCTACTGCTAGTAATATATAAACAGATACACAGTTTCTTGGTTCGAACATGAAGTCTTTGCAAAAAGTATTCTATTGTTTGGGAATTTGGTTAAATTTGGCGGCATTATTCGAGCCAAGAAATTGTCAGCACATCTCCATAACTGTTTATATAGACAATATCACAAGTAGATAATAATTACCTATCCAGATTTCTGGCGAGTATATGGTAATCTCGTAATGAAAATAAAATTAATGCTAGTGAAAAATTAATATGTACCCTTGTAACATTTATGAATCTCCAATATGTAAAGTGTGAATGCCAGTTATATGTAATGATACTTCTTGTTTCTATTAAGAGAAAGGCAATTAATATAATATGGAGTGGATGTAAGATGAAAATATTTTTAGAACTTCCCAGAAACTGTCCAAATACGCTAAAAATAAGATCCAGACCGATAAAATCTGATATCATTTTGAAAGAGGCCTTAAATTGGTTATATCCTAAAACGGGCCTAAAATTAAATGGAAATTAGGGAAACGTTCAAAGCCGAAAGTTTGACAATGTATTTGATAGGGTTTTCCCGGGAAATATATATATATATATATATATATATATATATATATGACTTTAAATGTTATTTTTAGTGGAAATGCTTACTTAAGTTGGCGCTCCGTTTATATATTTAGCATTATATTTATTTATTTATTTTCGTCTATTGGCCTGAATATTCGGGAAATCTTATGAAACAAAAATAATATCAATAATAAAACGGAGAACATACTCAAATATGAGTATCCTCTAAAACAGTTTAACGCGATACAAATATGTTTGATTAATAAAAAGAAATGGATTCTAACATTATATACATATATATATATATATATATATATATATATATATATATATATATATAAATAATTCGAAAATACGCTTTTAAGTAGGTGCGCAAGGGGGTCGTCAGTGATGTTTTCGGGTCTTTCAACATCATACTCTCCATCACCAAATCGACCTAATCAGGGGAGATCAACCCCTGATCCCCCTTCTGTTTAAACGCTAAAAGCTACTCTGGCCTTTTTAAAGAATAAGAGGAAGAAAGACCACATATTACGTGCATCCGATTGGATGTTTGTAACAACCAATCTGCTGCGCGGACTAATTTTTAAATGGCCCGCAGTGGGGACTGGCTTCTTTTTTTTTATTTCGGTGGATTGCAGTTTCGATGTATAACTGAGGAGGTAATCTTAATGTTCCTAAATCTTACCCTATTTCTTTAAGTATTTTAAGGTTTAATTATTTGCCGTTTTTTTTTAAATTTTTCTTTTCTTTGTCGGGGATACTTGAACTCAACGCTATTATCACATTTTATCGTTTAGCCTGTTTCTTAATACAAATAATATACAAAAATGGGAAATGTTCGTATAAATTTAAAGAAATAAAATAAATTAGACAAAGATCTTACGTACGAATAGAAATAATTTTAAAATTATGTTTTATATATATATATGTATCGCTAAATACCGATAACAAACTAATAAAATAAAAATGATATATACAAACGATATATGGCAATGATCAAGAGGAAAAACACTATAAATACACTATGTGCGCGTTATGATTCCGATTAAAAATATACAAAAAATGCGAAATGTTCGTTTAAATTTAAAAAAAAAAAAATAAATTAGACAAAAGGTCTGACGTTCAAAAAAAAAAAATAGACAAAAAGTCTTCGAAAAAAAAAAGAATTTAGACAAAAAAAATCTTACGTTCAAATAAACTATACATACATATATAAATATAAAATAAACATACACATAATATATATATATATATATATATATATATATATATATATATATATATATATATATATAGACTTACGTTCGAATAAAGAATAATAGAAAAAAAAAAAGTTGTAGAAAATAATCTTACGAGATGTGTTGCGCCGGGACCGCTAAAAAGGTAAATAGTAACTTAAAAGGTACCGCGTATAACACGGGTTTAACATAAAAACAACATATTTAATTTACAAATCATACAATTTACAGACTGACGAGGTATATTCTTTGGCTATACTGTTACAGTTCAATTCGTGTATTTACTCACATTCGCACAAAAAAAAAAATTATAAATCTTTTTTAAATTAAAAAAGTTTATGATATTGCCATATTGCAATTATATTAAAATATTTACAAATTATCCGGCTTGATAATTATTTATCGCGCTTAATCCATAACCATTTTGCTGTCCTTTCTGCTGTATTAATGGTCCGAATTTTCTTTTGTTAGCACCTACTGACAATATCAGAGCAAGGGACCTTGCAGCAAAACCCTTACACCCACCTCGACTGGCAAACAGCTTGAATCCATTGTTTTGCAACTCGCTAATAGTTCGTCGTATTTTAACATCTTCCGTTCGTGGGCTTCTTTTGCATGCTCTTCCCAATATGTCAGTTCCCACATTATTACCTTTTAATATTGTTACACTAAATCCGGGCGTAATAATGTTTGCACGATGTGGTCAGGGAATATTAGTCTTTTTCCTAAGTCGACCCTTAATTCCCAGTCTGTTGCCAGTGACAGAGTATTTTCTATGTTCTTGTCCTTTTTCTTGGGTTTCTCCCCAGCTCTATGAAACTCTATGGCTCCTTTATCTGTGTTTAAAGTATTAGTGTTGATGGCCATACTAACTATCTTTGCTATCTCTTTTAAGATTTCATCATGCCTCCAGCTATACCGGCCTTCCGTTAGTGCTGTCTTACAGCTACTTAGAATATATTTTAGACCTCCTGGACGCGAACACAAGCGGCATAGTGGCGATTCTGTTTCATACCATCGATGGAGGTTGGTAGGACTGGGAAGGGTGTCATATACAGATTGAATCAGGAACTTTATGTTGGTATCATTTCTCCATATATCCGACCATTTGATTTTCTTATAAATCATGGATTCCCAATTGGTCCACGCACCTTGTTGCCTTAGTCCTACCATCTTTGCCACCTTTTTCTCCTCCTCGCCCTTACGTATTTCTTCTTGTATCAAAAGGTTCTTTTCTTTACCTTTGGCTCTGTCCACCCGAATGGTAGGAAAGAACCCTAGGTCAGCTTGTCCAGTAGCTACGGCGCCTAATATGGCCTTTTCGCGGAGCCTTTCTTTAGCGACACGCAATGCGTTCTCTGCTCTCCCTTTTCTTCCTGAGTAGACTTCAATGCCTGCTCCAGCCACCTTTGGCTCTTTGGATAACTCATACTGCGTTATTGCTCTAATTTTTGTGACTTTGTATTCCCCTACTAGACTTCTGAAAGGAAGTTGCAGAGCATTTGTGTTGCCGTATAGAGCAGCACTAGTCAAACTCTTCGGTAGGCCTAACCATCTTCGTAGTCGTGTGCTAATTCTTTTTTCTAATTGTTCTATATGAGAAGACGTAAATTCGTAAATAGACACTGGCCATAAGATTTTAGGAAGAATGGCATGCTGATAAATTCAAGCTTTAAATCGGCCTGGCAAGCCGGATTTGTCAACTTTTTTTAACCAAGTTTCTAGTTTGTCTTTTGTTTCTTGGATTGCTGTTGTCTTTTAGAGAGTGATCTATACGTTTTCCAAGGCTTTTTACGGGATTTTCATTAATTGTTGGTATGTCCTCCCCGGATAGTCTGAATCGCTCCTTATCTAATATTTTACCTTTCCTTAAAACGAGTGACCTTGATTTCGCGGGGTTGAAGCTCATTCGGGCCCATGTATCTGCTTTTCAATCCCCTTTAGCAGCCATCTCGCGCCAATAACGGATGTAGTTGTTATTGTCATGCCATCCATGTAGGCTCTTATAGGAGGTTGCCTTAATCCTGATCTGATGACCGGCCCTTTACATTCTGTTTCTGCCGCTTTAATTAACATGTTCATGGCTAGACAAAAGAGGGTCGCTGAGATTGTACATCCTGTTATGATGCCTTTCTCCAATTTATGCCATGCCGAGGCTGTATTTCCTGATAACGTTCTCATTTGGAAGTTATTATAGTAATCAGCGATTAATTCAGTAATTTTACTTGGTACATAATGGCGATGGAGGGCTTCTTCTACTAGTTTATGTGGTATTGATCCGTAGGCGTTTTTAAGATCTAACTACACGATTGCTATGTCGCCCCTATTTGCCTTCGCTTCTTTTAACAATTGCGATACGGCCCCTATATGCTCCATACATCCCGATATTCCTGGTACTCCACCTTTTTGCACAGAGATATCTATGTACTTATTTTTAAGAAGGAAATCTGCCAGGCGTCGGTTTAAGATGTTAAAAACTATTTTACCCTGTGTTCAACAAGGAGATGCATCTAAATTGGTCTATCCTTCTGGATTCCTCCTCTTTAGGTATCCAAATACCTTCAGAGCGTCTCCATTGTCCAGTTATTTTCCCTCTTCTCCAAATAACTTTCAGTAACTTCCATAACATCCAATGGATCTTTGGACAACGTTTGTAAACTATGTAAGGCACTCCGTTTGGACCTGGTGTGGAGGCCGTTCTGGCTGCTTTGATGACTGCGTTAATTTCCATCCAAGTTGGTTCTTTCAGTTCAAAAGTCGTTAATGGTGCATTAGGGATTATCAGGGACGTGTTTTCTACAAATTCCAGCTGTCTGTTTGGATCACTCAGAGTTTCTTGTAGGAAAGCATGAATTTCGCTAGGAGTACTCTCCAACTGACCACTTCGTTTTTCCACTAACAGCTTCTTTGTGAAATTGAATGGATTTGAGAGAAATGCCATACGTTTCCTTGCCCTTTCTTTCCTCCTTCGTCTATGCCATTCTGCTCTGCGTAAAGACTTAATTTTTACACGAATTAGGTCTCGAAGCTCCCGTAAGGGTTGTCTCTCTTCGGGTTTCGCAATTTTATATTGTTTCCGAAGAGATATGAACTCCGACCTGAATTGTTTAATCTTTATTTCCCTCCTATTTTCTTTGTAAATACCCTTCTTTTCCTTCCGCTCCTCGTATCCAAATTTCCCTGCTGCATAGCTAGTGTTAATTTTTGATATTGTCGCTAGTCGTTTATCCACCGAACCTCTTGATGTTATTTGAATGATCTCGCTGATGTCCACGTCGAAATCGTGCCAGGCGTGTTTGTCACTGGCTGATGGCCATTTTATCTTTCTTCGAAATGGAGTATCAGGCACTGCTTGAACCTCTGTTTGTGGGGACTGGGCACCGTGGAGAGCTTCCCGGCCCTGCACCTCCTGCGTCTCACCAGGATAAATTCCTGCGCGCTGCTGTTGGTTCGATCGCACCTGACACTTCATTTTTGCCTGATGTATTTTTAGGCCGCGCATATTTTTACACATCTTTCCACATGGGCATGTCAGTCTCGTTGTCCGTAGATCATTAGCTTGGTTCGTTTCCGTCTCATCCGGCCTAATGGGGATCTCACTCTCCCCACTCTCGGGATCCCCTGGGGGTATTTATTCGCATGAGTTTCTGTAGCGTTTCTTGAATAGTGTAAGTCGGGTTGCTAGCCCAGAAATACACTTTGTGGTCTCTCCTCACCGTCAATTGTCTTTCCAATTTGTCAACCAGTTTATTCCTGGGTCGTCATCCGATCTGTTCCCGGATGTCACTGTGAAACAATAGAAAGAATAATTCGAAAATACGCTTTTAAGTAGGCGCCCAAGGGGGTCGTCAGTGATGTTTTTGATTTGGTTCACCAGGGAGTTTCGGGTCTTTCAACATCATACTCCCCATCACCAAATCGACCCAATCAGGGGAGATCAACCCCTGATCCCCCTTCTGTTTAAACGCTAAAAGCTACTCTGGCCTTTTTAAAGAATAAGAGGAAGAAAGACCACATATTACGCGCATCCGATTGGATGTTTGTAACAACCAATCTGCTGCGTGGACTAATTTTTAAATGGCCCGCAGTGGGGACTGGCTTCTTTTCTTATTTCGGTGAATTGCAGTTTCGATGGATAACTGAGGAGGTAATCTTAATGTTCCTAAATCTTACCCTATTTCTTTAAGTATTTTAAGGTTTAATTATTTGCCGTTTTCTTTTTTTAATTTTTCTTTTCTTTGGCGGGGATACTTGAACTCAACGCTGTTATCACATTTAGCCTGTTTCTTAATACAAATAATATACAAAAATGGGAAATGTTCGTATAAATTTAAATAAATAAAATGTTAGACAAAGGTCTTACGTTCGAATAGAAATAATTTAAAAATTGTTTTATATATATATGTATCGCTAAAAACCGATAACAAACTAATAAAATAAAAATGATATATACAAACGATACATGGCAATGATCAAGAGGAAAAACACTATAAATACACTATGTGCGCGTTATGATTCCGATTAAAAATATACAAAAATGCGAAATGTTCGTATAAATTTAAAAAAAAAAAAATAAATTAGACAAAAGGTCTGACGTTCGAAAAGAAAATAGACAAAAGTCTTACGTTCGAATAAAATAAATAAATAAATAGACAAAAAGTCTTACGTTCGAATAAAAAAAAATAGACAAAAAGGCATATATATATATATATATATATATATATATATATAAAAAAGAAAGAGGTTGTAGTGGTTCCAACGAGAGAAAAGTATGCATATTAAAAAGAAGAAGAGAGGTTTTGCAAACGTTTTTTTAGTTGTAATGTGGATTTATTTAGAAAAAAAAAATTACAACCAAAAACGTTTTTCTAAATAAATCTTCTTTTTCTTTTTAATATATATATATATATATATATATATATATATATATATATATATATATATATATATTATTCAGTTGTATGGATATGAGATTGTGACCCTGGTTTTCACGCTTTTGCGATCATCAGAAAAACTGGTTTATTTTTTTAATATTGGATCTATTTATGTTTGATTGTTTGGCGGTGGGAGGGAATTTACTTCTGTGATTGTTTGGGATGACACTCTCATACACATAAACACACTTACATACAAGTGTACGCATTTTAGTCTACACAAACACATTCATATAAACAATGATATAAAATCATATAAACATCATCATCACCATGCCCACAAACAGAACCTAATTTAATTAAAATGGTGGTGAAAGACCCAGACCGATAGGAGTGTATGTGAGCATCTACATGTGTGTATGTGTGTGTGAGGGAATATACGTTTGTTTAAAGGCGGTAGATCTGAAAAGCGTCATGAACACCGCTACCTTGTTGAAAGAACATCGCTACATATAAGAAAAGCTTCGGTCTTGACATCGAAATAGAATTACAACTGCGTATGTATGTATGATCGAACGCATGGATGAGTATCTGCACCTAACTTCGGATTATTCATCAAGTATGTTACGCGCTGCTTTCCTCTGTCTCTCTTTTTCTAAATTTGTCCCGTGAGTATCAGGAATCCAAGCACTCCTTCCTCATTACGTAGCCCAGAAATTTCAATGCCTCTTCCGGATGTATAAGTTTCCTTTTTGTTTCCATCTTCTCCAAAACCTCGTTGTTGCTCACATGTTCTGTCTATGGTATCCTCAGCATTTGTCTGTAGATCCACATATTTGTTGCTTCAAGTCTCTTCTTCGAAAGGATTATCAAGTATTCGCTGCCATTCAGGAGGAGAGATAAGGGTTGAGTACTCTTTTCTTTATTTCTAATTATTTTTTCTCTCTCTTAATATTCTGCTTAGCTTTTGGAGTAAGAAATGATTCGTTTCAAAAGTTCACATCCAACAACAAATAATCAGTGATCTTTTACAATCCATCATTAATTTTTTGGCATAACTGGATTTTTCAGTAGAAAAGCATGATGAGAGTAACATTTAATTAAATCGTTGATGGTGCATTTTACACATCCCAATCCTCACACACATGTTCGAGAGCATTGAGGTTTTTGAGTAGTACTATCTCTTATAACAAATTGGGTCCATTTTAAAATGTCAGCCGTTTGATACACCTAACATGGCGATGTAAGAAAATCTAGAGTACATTAAACAAGCTCATGCAACTACTTATTTGATTAGATGGACAACCCAAACGTTAGAAAACAAATTTAAACTCCATTAAAACTGGATGACCGAACAAAATATATATACCAACCTCTCTTTAAGCTGATCCATCTTTTGTAACATACCAATCACGTTTCATTATTACTATAGTTTTGTTTATTACGTTTTTTTTTAATGATTTCACCCCAAGTAAGGCGGGAATGCTACTCGTACGCAGGGGGTTACAGAGTGTGAAAATGAGAGAAGAGACTGGACAATGGGAGGATTGAGGAAAAGACATAAGATGAACGGAATTCAAGAAAATAGAAGATGGCGATTGACGTTGCATTTAAATTTTTGAAGATTTTATTGATATGTATACCCTATTCTTCTTCTTCATATTATTATAATTATTACGCTCAAAATGACGGATAGAAATATAGATAATTATTTTCTGTTCTACAGAAAATAATAACATATGCATTACCACATTCTATTTGGTGTTTATCCAAGTTTCAGTATCTTTGTTATCTGTGAAACATTGACATATTGCTTCATTGATCTTTAGCCTCGAAGAATTCATAATAATTTTCTTATTTTCATTATATTTCCGTTGTTTCGTTTTGCGTAGAAAAATACTAATGTAAAACTTATTTTTGTCAGTGTTTCATTAACAAACAAAAGCTTATAGCACTAATTATTTAAAGATGTATTTGCTTTTTCGAGAAGAATTTTCAAAACTGAATGTCATTATTTTGCGTTCTACGAAGGTAACTTCAAGGAGCTAGGGTTTTTTTCTGCTATATATCTTGTTACGCTTGAAAGGTATGTTATAAATTCAGTTTTATTCAGGAAATCCAGAAATGCTCTAATCAAAGTGAAATGGAAAAAAAAACAAAAAAAAAAAAACAATATATACTGACTATATCTCGATGAAAAACGCAATCTACTGTTTAGTTAACCGCCAGATAGCATCGCTGTGAAGCTGAAGGTCACACAGATCAGTCAATCGAACAGATTCATAAGTCGAGCTGGCACGGATTTCAAAACTATCTGATTTTTTTTTTTGCGTAGCAACGTTGGTTTGCTGAAAGCCCCTGCACATTTGATGCAAATAGAATCACCTGGGCGTGGCCAGCACTATGGATACAGACATCACTGATGTGCATATGAAAGAAAAATGTCAGTTTCTGTTGGTCTAAAGAAGGGCGTTCCTTTTATTCTCACAAGGATTGAAGAATGAATCGGCGGAAAAAAAGGTTTAACATTAAATATGCGAAGAAGGAAAATGATTCTTAATGTGGGTGGTAACGCCATCTTGGTTGCTTTACAAACTCTCCAGATGGCACTAAAAATTCAGGGAAGTGAGATATCCAACACTGAATTCAGATTGGGAGTCGTTTTAACATATAATATTCACCAATTTATTTATTTTATTTGTTTGACAATATATTCATATTTTTAACATTATTTCATTAACTATTGTATAAGTAGCAGAATTGTAACACAAGGGGGGTTGCTAGTCAGAGTGCAAATAATCTAAATGGAGGATTGACGTTGGAAAAACTGAGAACCACTGGATTACAATATTCTCGCAATACTAAATAGATAAAGTTTTGAAAAAATATATAAAAACAAGAAAATCAGCATTTGAAGAGTTTCTATTTCGATATGGCTACAAAGTTTATAACTGAATCTAGCTGAAAGAGAGATTTAGGTTAAAGCATTAACTGTGATTCGTTTTTTTATCTCCGAATAATTTACTCTCTTTCAAAATCATTTTCCATTAAATAAAGGGCATCAAATTTCTTTTGAGGAAGCCAATTCGAATCTAAATTTACTGAAATTTTTATAGGCACTAGCAGATAATCAGTACATGCACAGACACACATGCACACATATAATTTATTCAAAAATTATAACAAAAATGTTATAACATCACTGCAAAAATAGCAATATCGTTTCAACACTTCCGGTGTCTTATCAAGTTATGGTGTTGAATGTAGAATAATATTCAACACCATAACTTGATAAGACACCAGAAGTGTTGAAACAAAAGAGCAATTTTTGTAGTGATGTTATAACATGTTTATGCTATAATTTTGAATAAATAATATTTGTTCTACTCTGTGTTGGGACCTCTTAAAAATAGTATTTCTGGTTATTGGAATTTTTTTTTGTCTACACCAATCCTATATATATATATATATATATATATATATATATATATATATATATATATATATATATATATATATATATATATATGGAATGGACTAAGTCCGGCAATTGCGTTAATATATTTATTGTTTATACGTTATTTTTTATAGATAAAAAATTTAAGTAAATGTTTTGTTTATAATAGACAGTATAAACAACACTTACCGGCCTAATTGTGCGAGGAAATACGTGTCTTCCGACAGGAATCGGAGCTTTATCATTCATGGAACCGTCATATAGCCTGATGTGCTATACCATTTAGCTACAGAGGAAACGTCTAGCTAGCAAGGTCGAATTACTGCCTTTAATCTCCAAATTTCCCGTGACTTCTCTCGAACGCTTATATCTACTGGAAGCGTATCTTAACGTAAACAGATTTTAATATATTTATTGTTATAACGTTATTTTTATAGATACACAAATTTAAGTAAATGTTCTGTTTATAACAGAATTAACAACATTTTCCGGCTTGAATGTCCAAGAAATTTCATAGAAAATGTGTCAGGCCGATAGAAAATCTTGTTAGAAATATTGTTTTCTATGTGCTTACCTCTTTACTTAATTTTATGAAAACCTGAGAAATTCAACGTGATCATTTTAATGACTATATTAGTTAAAAGAAGAATTCTTTGAAGAATTTAAATCACCGAAATTTTCTTGCAAAATCGGACCTCGTTTTATCTATAATGAATCAAAAAATAAAAAAAACGAAATAAAAGTAAGACATGATTTAATTAGAAAGATTTTAATAGTTTTTATTATTGACATATACTAAACTCATTATTGTATGAAGGAAAAATAATTGTTTTTTATTTTTTTTTCAATTTTAAATTATATATTTTAAAATCCAGTTTCAATATGATGACTCTTAAGAAAATAGTACTATTAAGTAGAATTATATTTACTAAGCATTTACTATTGTAAATTTTATCTAACGTCCCCGAATATTTTAAAAAGAATTTCGATTTGTTTTTTTATATCTCTATACGTGCAGAATTTCTAAGTATCGATGGTCAAACACGTTACATTATCGTTAAAATGTCACGTGTTTCAAGGGTTGCCACCACCTTACGGTAAAAAAACAAACCATATAAACATTATCGCTTGCTCTAACATACTTAACGATGAACAAGTTTGTCGGTCATTCAGCTATCAATAAATCGATTAACACCTCAGAAAAGATAAGACTCTATTGATAAGAAATGCTTTTATACAAGATTTTATGCTATAAGTAAGAAATATTTGTTTCAAATCAGATTGATTTAAATTCAGATTTGCTAATTTTCCTCAAACAAAGTTTCAGAAATATATAAATAGAAAAATTTTTAAAACCGAGAATTAACCTTTGTTTAAATATGTGTAAAAATGGCCGTTTTTATCGATTTTACTGAAAAAATCGATTCCGTTCAACATAATTTCTGTTTGAAATACACCAGCGAGTATTTTACTTATTGGAAGTAGTAAATTTTAAATCATTTAGCTTTCAATTAAAGCTAAAATGAAAACTTCAAGAAGGGTTTTCATTTTTAAAAATTCATTTTAAACTTTACGTATACCCAATTATCGGTGGTACCTAATCTTATTTCATGCTAGTTAAAAAAAAAAAAAAAAAAAAATTCACGAAATTCACCGCTGAAAATGTCCTCGGGTGAGATTTAAAGTACTTGGGAAAATAAAGATGAAAGGAAAAAAAATGTGACACCTTCCAATTCAACATCAAAAAATCAGAGAATTCGAGAGGATTACAATAAAAATGAATAGTTATAATATGACCAGATTATTGAACTAAACTAAATGAACATATACTGCCTAAATATACATACACACACATTCATATATATATATATATATATATATATATATATATATATATATATATATATATATATATATATATATATATATCTCGCTCGACTCTTCCGTCGAATCCGACGTACGAGGGTCAAGAAGATCAGTTCCCAGGACATGAGAATTGATTATAGTGGTGAAGGTTTCGTGCAGGACCATCCACAATTTTTGAAGGGCTTAATACAGAGACCTGAACTTCCGCAGGTTTTGAATTCAGAGCTGTCCTTCTCCTGTGTGTGTGTGTGCGTTTCTTTGTTTCATCTTCAAAAAATCAAATATCAAACGTCATCCATTGTCTTCTTGGTTCCTCTTATTTTCTCGCTGCTTATCAATGTTTTCCTTTTTCTTTTACATACAATATCACTTTGTGTCTTAGTGACTCTATTGCCTTGCTTGTGGGGAAATGATTTTAAAAAATGTATATAAGCTAAGCTAAAAAAAAAAAAAAAGTCAGAAAAAGAGCTCTTAATGCCATTCAAAAAAAAAAAAGAATACATTATGAAACTTACACCTTGAGAAGATTTTGCAACGAATGTCAAAAGTCTGTGATGCAGTAATCAAAACAAAAAGAATATTTTGAGAGAGCAAAACTGAATGATAGTTCAGCAAATATCCAAAAATAGGAAGGGGCGTAAGGCAAGGATGCGTCTTCTCACCCGACCTGTTCAACCTATACAGCGAAGCAATTCGGAGAGAATTGGAAAGCTTACCGGGATTTAGCAGTAGATGACACAGTACTGATAGCAGACAAGGAAAAGAAATTTCAAAATCTCCCTACAAAACGTAGCGACGGAGAGTGAGAAGAAAGGACTAAACATAAACTACAAGAATGCATCGTCATCAGTAAGAGGCTGAGCCTGAAATGCGATTTGCAGGTCGTGAATAGTAGAATCAAGCAGACGCGGAAGTTTAAATATGTGGGAAGCGTTCTGACAGAGGGCATGAAGCGCGACACTGAGATCCGTAGACGTATTGGGATGGCCAAGAACCAATTCCAAATGTTGGGCAGAATATTGAGCGACAGGAGGATTTCCTTGGTAACGAAGAATACTGAGCTGTTACGTGACATTATCCTTCTTCACGGCAGAGAATGTTGGACGATTTCCTCAAGAATGAAGAAGAGACTCCAGGCGACGGAGATGTGGTTCTACAGATGGATGCTAAGGATATCATGGACCGAACGTGTGAGCAACGATGAGGTCTTAGTGAGGATGCAAACAAGGTGGAGGCTTATATTTAACACCAGGAAGAGGCAGCTGAAGTTTCTGAGACACATAATGAGTAATGAGGGCCTGGAGAATCTGATACTTACGGGTCGAATAGAGGGAAAGAGACAAGGGAAACCAGCGCGTGACATACCTAACGATATTGTGCAGGTGGATGACAGAACGTGGTCTGGGGGAGGAAACACAGGGAAGGAACTTGCTGAGAGCTGCAAGAGATAGAAGGAGGTGGAGAGCCATGATCGACTACGTTCTGAACGAACATGGCATATAAAACAACTCATTACATACTAAACGGGCATAAGCAAGTGGACGACAGAACATGGTTTAGGGAGTGTAGCAGAGCGAAGGAAGTTGTTGAGAGCTGCAATCGATAGAGAGAGGTGAAGAGCCATGATCGCCTATACCCTGAAAGGACATGGAACATAAAAAGAAAGATAATAAGTTTGTAAATATCTATTATTATTTTTTTTATTTTTAAAGTAAAAAACAACTACTTTTTTACCCAATTTAAACTTTTACTAGGGTTTCTGCAAACATTTGAACTCTAATGTAAATCCAATTGATTTAAATTTGAGGACAATTTACAATATATTCAAACAAGTGCATTGGCTTTCATTATATTTATAATTTTTCTATGTTTCTCTCTCCTCTTTAGATTAATTCCTGTTCATATAAATCATTTTGTCGTTTTTATGCCGAGTGATTCTAATTCATCAAGGAAATTAATCAGTTCTACATCGGCATTATTTCTTTAAACAGAAAAAGACCACTTCTCATTATTCGTTCCATTAAAACAACTGCTACCAGTTAGTCAAAGAAAAGAAAAATTTTCTCTGTCAAGTTTTGACTCATTTTAAATAATTTATCAGAAATACTGAATGTTTTGGCAAGGTTTTTAGTACTTCGTCGGAAGAACAATTCTACTTTGCGAAAACACTGCTTATTTTACTGACACAAATCATTCATCAACTGTTTTCATGTGACTAAAGAATAAATATGCTTTGTTGCCTTCAAATCGTTATTAATAAATTTAGACAAAGAAATAGTTTTAAAGCCTAAAAAAGAAAAAGACATCTTTCATGCTCTGCTTTCGAATTCTGTTAGAATCGCCATTTGTAAATGGAAGAAATAATTGTTAAACCACGGCAAAAAGAAATTAAAACAAGATTATACATGATTGCTTCTTTATTTTATGACACTATTCATTTATCTGATTTGATTTGGAATTTTTTTTTTTCAGAATGCTTAAATTCTAAATGGAGATTTGGCTATATTTTTATAGCATTACCTATTTCCAGATAAGATTTTCCGTGAACATTTAAACTCAATTCCAACTTTTGTTTATCGAAGAGGGTTTTCAACTGTTTTCTCCTTCAGTTAGTCGTTGCTTTCTTTAGTATTGACATGCCAAATCTAGTTATCTGGCCATTCTCGAATCAAGAGATCATTTGCTCTTTAACAAAAAAAAAAAAAAAAAAAAATAAGAAATAAAAATGAGAAATAAAAATAAATTCGTCCTACAGTGCGGTAACCACTCTTCTCGCTCCCAGTTTAGTCGAATGAGGGGGTCGGTTTACTCGCCGACCATCCGTTAAAACACACACACACACACACACACACATATATATATATATATATATATATATATATATATATATATATATATATATATATATATATATGCGTTTTGTGTTGTTGTTAGAAGGTTAAAATATAAAATAAACTAAGAAATCGATGCCAAAGACGAGAAAGGTTAAATATACTACAATCAAACCTCTCATCTACGGACACCGCATCATCTCACTTCGGATGCATCGAAAAAAATATGCAGGCAAAAAAAAAAAAAAAAAAATCTGAAGGAAAAAAAAATCCAAATTGTCAGCGCTGTATTCCAAAATGTTCAGTTTCATCTAACAGATTGTATTAGTTTTCAAAGTGAACGCTTGGCGGCGGTGGAGTTTTTTTCGTTTTTTTTTTTTAAACAAAAATGGGTGTACAGTATACAAAGTACGATCAATTAGCGCGTGTGTGAGAAAGTAGGTGTGAGAAATTTATTATTTTTGTTGTTTTGATTAATACATCTATATTAAGTATACATTTATACCATATATACATGTTTATAGTATTTACGTTATGATAATAACTAGTGGTAGTTACTATAGCGGTTTTATAACTCAAAATAATCCATGTCATGTACGAACAATCAAATTTAACGGACCACACCATCCCCCTATTAGCCCGTTGTTGAGAGATTTGTCTGAATATTAATACAATAATATATAAATAGTAAACAAAATCCGTTGTTCAATGTTTCATGCTTTATACACAATCATCAACTAAATACATTTGCTGGTAACACCTTAAGCGCGGAGCAAACTATTATAGAAAGGTTCGTCTACGAAATCTAGAGTAGAGGTGCTGAATGTAACATCAATCAGGTAAGGGATAAATATCATATTTGTATTATATATATATATATATATATATATATATATATATATATATATATATATATATATAATTATTTAGGATTTCAAATTATTTATTCTGTCAGACAAGCCTAAAAGAGAGTTTGCTGTCTATTCTCTTTTAGGCATGTCTGACTGAATAAATTACAAACATTATGTCTGCTTATTTTTCTCATAATCCTTTCATATTCACGAACATTTTTCCGTCTGTTACAATTAAATAAGGCAAGGAAATCACTGTAACAGTGAGAATCACTTTTATTTTCCAGTACTTTCCATCTCTTTCTGAGATTATCATCAGAGTTTCAACTGGTATGGCAAAAACTATGTATAGCCATACATTAATGAAAATAATGTTTGTCATTTATTCCATCAGTCATACATAAAGGCATATGTTTTTGAAAAGCAAAAAGGTAAATTTCATCTTATAATTTGACCATCCACAAGTGAATAGAGATATAAAAAATATAAACATGCGATAGCCGTGTTTGTCGACGTTCTAAGGGGCCATGGTACATAGGAAAAGAATACTTATAAAGATTTCGTATGAGACTTCAGCTTAAAAAAATATTGTTATCACTTCGGTGAAGTAAATATAGATAAAGTACCGGTCGAACACGAAAGTAAGTGCTGACCATTTAGTGCTTCTTCGTGTTGTGCTGTCTCTTCAGGACGTTGACGATCATGGCTCTCCACAATTTTTCTGTCATTTTAACTCAATATTTTTTGTCTTTTTGTTATCTCTCCTACAGCCGGTTCTGCCGTCCATTTACTCAAGCTCGTTAGGTAGATAATGTGTTCTTTTTCTCTGTCCCTTTTGCCTTCAATCTGCCCTGTGAGTATCCAGTTTTCCAAGTCATCCTTCCTCATTATTTTCACTAGAATTTTCAACTGTCTCATGGTTATTTTCAATATCCTTCTGTAGAACCATACATAACAGTTTAATATTTTCCTTTTTTGGTGTCTAATTATTATTTTTTCTCTTAGCTAATACATTGCTTAGCTTTTGGAATACATCTTTCGCTATTTCAGTGTTGCACATTCGTTTTCTGTTAAAACCCTCCCCAGATATTTAAATTATTTTACTTGTTTGATTTTGGTATCTGGAATTTATAATTTGCATGATAGGTCCTGATCTGGCATCTAGACTACAATCGATATTCCACAGACGTGCCGTGGCCTCCCTCTGTCTCTTCTACATGTATTTTCACGGCAACGGTTCCAACGAGCTACTTTCGTTGGTTTCCGGACTGTATGAATTTAAGCGAGCTACCAGGATGGCGTCTCTGTTCCACCCTTTCACTGTCAAAATGGTTAAATGCAACTGTCTCTTCTAATCAAACAGCTTCTTCTCCGGCACTTCCCGTCTGTGGAACTCCCTTCCCCTTACTTGCTTTCCCGATGACTGTAATCTTCAAATATTCAAGTGTAATCGACATCTGATACCCTGAGCTTGTTCCTCGTTCTTCTCAGTATCCTTTTCCCATGCCTCATTACTCTCGTTCTCAATCCTCTGTAACCACTTGCTTCTAATGGCACTCCCGCTTTGCTTGGGGCGATTTGCTTTAAAAAAAATGTCGGATGTTCTGTTTGCTAAGAACCATTCCAACTAATGTTTACTCGTTTCAAGTGTTGTAAAACAAGGATATGTTTTGTCACTGAACTTGTTAATATTTAACAGACTCTCATCACGAGGGTTATATGTGACACAAGGCCGATTTTAATGTGGGTCCTCCGAGCTCGTAGGCTCGGCCAAAATTCCTCATAGAACCGGCATAAATGGGTTCGGGTCTGTCTACATTCCCAGACGAAACTCTGCCCTTCGGCACAGCCACGTCCGGGTTCCTCTCTGCCAAAAGCAAAGAGTTCGACAGGAGCTGCGAACAACCTCAGTAGAACAGTCTACATCACTCTTCATCTTCATTATTTGAGGCCACAATCTTAACATAAGATATGCAGATGACACGTTTTTCACGATGGAAACTACAAGCACTTCAACAGAAGGTAGCTTAAGGAAGCATATAGTGCTGTTTGTTTAACTATCTTACTCTCGATGAGTGTTAGTTTTTATGTGAAGTGTTTCTGAAACGAACGCACCGGCTCAAATAGTTATGCAAACTGAAATATAATAAGCGTGTCTTACTAAATATCTACCGCGTCTGGATAATTAATAAACGAAGAAAATATTTCGTGAAGTTATCTGTATTTAATACACCATAGTGTGACTTTTAAAAAAAAAGTCATTTAGGTTGCAAAAATTGATATGAATTATTAATATTATTCAAATTCTTTTTTTTCGAATTTCAATCCAATGCTTATCAGATTACCTGGCGCCATTCCACCCTTGCCATTTCTGGTTTTCTCAACTTTTCCTCCATATTTAGAATTATTATCTCGTAATGTTTCCACCACAGTGTCTTCAAAAAGTAATTACGTATTTCAACGTTATAAATTGTGAACGAACAAGCTCAGTCAGAATAAGTTTGAGTAGTAGAAAATTGCGTATGGTATTAACTTAGTATTTCCTCTATGCAACACTATGTGATTTATTTTGCATTTCAGAATTCAACCTGTTAGAAGAAGATAACAATAAAAACTTAAATATTCGACATTGTTTGCTGTATAATTTCAAAAAAGGTAGTACTGATACTTCTTTTACATTCCGTGTTCCTTCAGAACATGGGTGATCATAAGTCTCCACAGCTTCCTAATTGTGTTTCTCTCATTAATGTTTGTATCTGTACTATCTCTTCCTTACTATTTGCCATACAATTACACGACCATGTTAAGTATGTTACCCCCTATTTCAATTCTTATGCTCTTATTAGTGTAGTATATTACTCCTGGGTTCAAATAAGGTGACGAACACTTATATTTAAAATAGAGTCGTAGTTGACTCTCCCGTCGAGATTCGACGTATGAGGTTCAAGCAGATCAGTTTCTAGGAAACCGGCAGCCTGACACCTGCACATGAGATTTGATTATAGTGGTGAAGGCTTCGTGCAGGACCATCCACACTTTTTGAAGGGACGAATACAGAGACCTGGTGCACTACGTGCCACAAGGTCCCCAAACGACTCTCCGCAGGTTTTGATTTCAGAGTTGTCCTTCTCCTAGACCAGTTGCCATTCAAGGCTATAGAACCCAGTCTGTCCCTATTTTACCCATAGCTGGAGGAAGAGGAAGAGGATTGATACCTTTCCCAAGGGTATTAGCACGTAAGTGAATGTAATGGATTCGACTGGAATTCGAACTCGGGTCTGCGATTCCTCAATCCAAGTCGCTATTATATTACTCCACAGTGCCTCCTAATTTAAAATATATAAATATCTTTATTGTTCTAGTTGCGGCGAATGGGTAGAATGAGGGAGAATCAAAGAGGTTACAATTGAGACACAGGAATTTAAAGAGACAATCTTCGCTGAAACTCTAGCCAGCCTCTCACCAGATCAAGAATCGGACCTGTTAAATAACATTTAACACCTACGCAACATCACATGGCTACGCCTCTTCCGGCATACGCTCACGCAAGTACGTATTTCCTTCCGCTCAAGACGCATTTATTCTACGCTCAGGACGCCTGTGTACCCTGTTTATTTTAACCACCGGTTGCATTTTCTGTTTATCTTATCACCAGTTCCGATTTCCACTCACACACTGATGCAGTGGAAGTAAAGTCAAAATGTCTATCCTCAACCAATATACAATATTAGATGCAAAATGTCATATGAGTGTCAATTTATCCATAGGCACTTTCCTCATATGTCCCAGAAATTTCAACTGTTTCTTTCTAATTCGAGGTTCATGCGTCGTTTTTGTTCCCATTTTCTGCTCATAGCATTCTCTGCATCCTTCTGTAGAACAACGTCTTTGTTGAGTCATCTCTTCATCTGCGAGGAAAATGTCCATCATTCACTGTCATTACTGCTACAGATGCATTTAAAACAACTTGGGCAGTATCTGTCTATATTTCTGAGATGAGGTATTATGTACACTATTTACATTATTCGTACTATTGTCCTCATCTTTGTCGCCATATGTATTACAACGTTTCGTTGTACACTCCGGCCTTCTTCAGGTGGTTGGAATTTCGAAGTGAACATTTTATTTCGCTCACTGGGGTAGACTGTTCTAGTTCCACGTGCCATGTTTAATAGATGTCACTCATCAGATCTCCTGTTAATTCCCCTCTCCACGTTCTCCACTGCCTTAACCGGGTATTGAACTCACACTGTTTGGTTCATATGACTGGATCTAATTAGCGCCTTTATCCACTGTGCCAGTGGTAGAAAATGGTTGCTTACGACATGTTTATAATACCCAGAAATTCATACACAGATGTCCTCAAGGACACTTTGAATTAAGTGGATAAAGGCGTTGGTTAGATACAGTGACAGGACCCAAACAGTGTGAGTTCAATACCCAATTAAGGCAGTGGAGAACTTGGAGAGGGGAATTAACAAGAGATAACTGATAACTAATAAAAATTAAAAATTAAAAAATAGCACGTAGAATTAGAACAATCTATAGGGTTCATTTCGACATTCCAACCAGGGGCGTACAACGGTCGAAACGCTGTAATAAATATGGCGACAAAGATTAGGACAATTGGGTAGTGTAAAGGGATGCGGTGAATGTTCGTACGTGGCAGCTATGACTTAAAATATTTACAAATGTCGACTGGAAATTATCCGACAAGACGGCCCACTCTGAATTAAGAACGTTTATAAAAAAATGTTAAATTGGATGAACAGTAAAGCAACAGAGATGTGATGCAAAAACAACGTGCTATGTTTCTCTATCCCCGAAAATCTCTACGAAAACTTGCAAAAAAAGGGATTTGGATTCCTCCTATGAGTTTATTGGAGAACCGATCATAATGTTCCACCATTTGCAGCTGCTTGTTTTTAACTGGTTTCATTTTTCATCGCATTTTTACAGAAGACGGGGAAACGGCATTTAACACAAGATCAGAAACCAGTGCCAAACCAACATCAAATAAAACCCTTGCTTTGTATGTATAAGGATGTGAAATGCATCAACCATTAAGAGTTACTAGAACATGGGAGAATCAAAATGAAGACGATTACTGCCAGAAACATAACACTTGGATGAAGCAGGACGTCGAAAATAGCATACTTTGAAAAATAGGAAGAAGTGTTATTAACCGTTATGACAATACAAGAACACACACCATAATACAAATTCAAGAAAAAATAAGTTCGTTTTGATATATTTCTCCCGCTAATAGATAAAACGGTATTGAAGAAAAGGGTCATTTCATTTTGTTATTCGTTTTATTAAGTGCGCAACTTGGATACTAAGAGACAGTAGAAGGACTGACTTCACAGGAACGCATTTTGCACGTTGGCTCAGTGTCCCTCTGCAGGTGATCTTATCCAGTTGTCAAATTGCGTGGGAGGCATATCGCCGCATAAGAATTCTTGAGACACTGTTGAATTCGCTCCTTTTCCGAATTATATTCAAAAACCCAGACAAAGGCAATCTATCACTGTCAGAATATCCCAACTACGAGACACTTCGGTCAATCACTGACTATTCTGGCCTTAGAATTCGCATTTCGAAAAAAATGAAGTCGAAAATAGATTTAAAAACATTTTTCAAGGGAAAAGACTAGATATTTTTTAAAAACTTCTGACATCAAGCAGGTACAATATCTATATATATATATATATATATATATATATATATATGGAAAGCTTTCTAACACAGAATGGAAAGACCGACACTCAGATCCGAAGACAAAGACGAATTCCAAAAGCTAAGCAGAGTATTAAGAGACAGAAAAAAATCGTTGTAAAAAAAAAAAAAAAAAAAAAAAGAGTACTGAACCTTTATGTGATATCTGTCTTCCTGTATGGCAGCGAAGAGTGGAAAAAGATGAAGACACTTGAAGCAACAGACATGTGCTTCTCGAGAAAGATGCTAAGGATATCATAGGCCGAACATGTATGCAATGCAAAATGCAGTTGAAATTTCTGGGACAGGTAATCCGGAAGGAGAACTGGGAAAACCTGATATTACCAGGACAGATTAAAGTAAACAGGGACAAAGGAAAGCAGCTCGTAATGTACTCGAAAAAGTGTGAAAAGCAGAGCAGGGTTTGGGAGAAACAGCAAAAAGAGAAAACTTATTAAAAGCTACAAGGGTCATGAAGATGTGGAGGGCCATGATCGCCTACGCCCTGAACGGACAGGTCACTTAAAAAAAAGACGCTTAGAACGTTGCAAATACATTTCTGGGTCATATAATGAGGAAGAGAGGCTTGGAAAATCTGATACTCACGGGACAGATTGAGGAACAGAGGAAAGCAGGGTTTGAGCAAATGGATTGGAAAATATGTTTTGGGTGAAATAAGAAAAAGACAAAACTTGTTAAAAGCTACAAGGTACAGGAAAATGAGGAAGGCCATGATCGTTTACGTCATGGAGGTACAGGGTACTTAAAAGAATGATGATTTAGCATGTATGTTTTTTAAAATTCAAAAATTGTTCAAATTTTTAGCTTAAGAATTTAAGCATTATAAAACATACACATTGCTATATCAAGTGTGTGTGCGTGTGTATGTATTACTTATGTACAGCCAATATAAATAGTTGCATCATTAGTATACTTACATAAGATAGTAGTGAAAAAAAAGTTATAGTCTGACGCGTGGGATTATCGGAAAACCGTTGCGTGCCTTGTGATTGAATCATATGCCTTATGTACTGAGACGTCGACCATTTTGTTATCGAGCGGATAACAATTGTAGAGTCATTCACGCTCGGTGAATATGCGAGGAAATAATGAAAACTGAAAAGGACTAAGAATTGTGATGCAGAAAGATATAAATACAAGTGAGAGAAGAAAAAAAGTAAAAGAAAATTGGAACAAATGAAAAAAAAATGTCTGCTGTCCGAGAAAGCAACCGCCTGATCAACCGTCCACAGTAAATAAAACTTTTTTTTCTCTTGCAGAACGGATCTCCGGCGACTGCTCGCTATATAATAAAATGGCGGAGTAAACTTTTGGGATTTAATAATGGTAGGTTTCTATAGCCGTTGTAGTGATTCGAGAAAAAAGAATGCCTGACAAAATGTACGTAATAATTATTTTCTAAGAATATATTGGTTTGAAATATGTTATTATCTTCAGAATTGTCCGATTAAAAAAAAAACAACATGAGGAAAGTGAACATACATCCGTGTATGTATGTATGCATATATATATATATATATATATATATATATATATATATATATATATATATATATATATATATAATGTATGTATATAAACTCACATATAGATAGATGTATGCAAACGTATATATATATATATATATATAATGTATGTATATAAACTCACATATAGATAGATGTATACAAACGTATATATATATATATATATATATATATATATATATATATATATAATGTATGTATATAAACTCACATATAGATAGATGTATGCAAACGTATATATATATATATGTGTGTGTGTGTGTGTGTGCAAACGTATTCAAATATATTTCGATATGGGAAAAAACTCACAATGACCACAGAAGTAGAAAATTAATACATAAGAACACACCATTTTTTTATGACAAGCAGCATGAAAAATGCATACACGAACAACAGATATCACACACACACACACATATATATATATATTCCTCACCGGTAATACGACACGGAGTTTAATGCGCAAAGTAATTTTCAAGTGCTGGGTAGAGACTATATGCGATATTATATATATATATATATATATATGATCGCTTGGCCGCGTGAAATTAAAGCCACTATTTTAGTAATGATTTTCTTTATAATTTAGGTTAAGTGCATGATAAAATATATATTTGTGTATGTGTGCATATGTACGGTAAGGTACTGAGTAGTTCCTCAACGAAGCACAGAATTTGGACTAGTGTTTAAGCATCAGGATTTATTTGGAAGTCTTACTAGGCCGTGTTGAGCACTTTTAAGCTAACCCGTACATGCACATACACACACAAATAGATACATACATGTTTATGTTTGCGCGTCTTTACTTCCAAATACACAACTATTTATAATAGCTCTTAAGTAGAGTATATATATATATATATATATATATATATATATATATATATATATTTATTGTGTGTGTGTGTCTCATCATTCGATTATGAAAACGAATTTATTATGGGATCCATATTGGGACTGAAATCATGACAATCGTAATGATCAACAACTCTGTGTATTGCATGTCCCCCTCCTGGTGTTGAGGTATTGGTAACTGCGCCAAATGATACAATGTTTTATAGCCCTTAGGTGGTGTTGGTCTTGGGGTGACGGCTTCAATTCCATAATAACGTTGCATATTTCTTATAGGGCCGGGGAATTCTAGTAGCTTTTTTTTTTAGAGATCAAAAGAGAACTTGACACAGGTAATTTAACTTAGCTAGTTTATTAACGTGGACGTACATCTTTAACTAGCCACCGGGGTCTCTCTGTCACCGCATTGGGAAAGCCACTTCTAGATACGAAGAGAAAACACATCTACACTGTTCGACCATTAAATCTCGACTCCCCGAAATCACTTTCTATATCTTTAGCATGTCCAAGCTCGTCCAGCCAACAAAATCGACTTACTTTATTTTGTCTTTTATCTGACCTCAAAGGTCAACCCCAGGAAGTCCTAGCAGACATACACTTCCCAAAAAACAATGAACTATTAAACATATTAAACATATGGTCGATAAACAGAAACCAATGTCAAGTTGCATAGAAAATAGAAACATATGTACTATAAAGCTCACTTAATTCCAGCCTTCTGGAAGACATAGGACAATCTTATGCAAGAAGGGTTCCATTTGTTATACAAATAGTCGTGCGGACATTTTTCTGGATAATATCTTCAGCGTAACATCGAGAGCAATTGTAGGAGAAAATGTTAATAATCGGAAATGTTGTGGATTACATTTAGCCTTAAATGTTTCTTTTCAGTTTTAAATGTGATAATAAAAGCTTGACTGTTTTAGATTCAACGTTGCAAGTCGGTCGCTACTGTATCGATATGAACGTGGCAAGTATTCAGATGACACCATCCTTTACTTAGGCCATTTTCTCTGTGTTCACGATGTAGGAAGACATTTTTACTTAGATAGCCTCTTGCAAAAGAACTACCAATTTGTGGAACAGTCTCCCGCGTGTGGTATTTCTTGACCATTTCGCGTCAACAGTCAATGGTTTCCTATCCACCTTATCAGCATTATATTCACTTGTAACCACCAATTTCATTCATATCACACACCTAAAGCATCGTCTACAGTAACCATCTATCTTGAGTGGCTCTCGATACTTTTATTCGACAAAAGTTATTTAAAAGTATTGATCTCGGTGAAACTCAGTAGCTCTACGCAGCATTAGTATATCTAAAATATCTTTCTGAAATTCCTTTGACATGCCACCAGTTAAGAGAATTAGTTACTCCGGTTTTATATTCCCTTACTGAGCGAAATTGCATAACGAATTATCGTATATTTTAATCAGTAGCGATAAAGCCATTAAGACGCAAAGGATTCCTGGGAGTGAAGAGGAACCGGAAACCACATCCAAAACAGAAAACGATAGATAAACTTCTATTCTTGTACATTATTTACATTATTCGGACTATTGTCCTCATCTTTGTCGCCATATTTATCACAACGTTTCGGCCGTTGTACGCTCCGGCCTTCTTCAGGTGGTTGGAATTTCGAACTGATCCCTTTATTTCGCTCACTGTGGTAGACTGTTCTAGTTCCACGTGCCATGTTTGATGGATGTCAGTTATCAGTTATCTCGTGCTAATTTCCCTCTGAAAGTTCTCCACTGCCTTAACCGGGTATTGAACTCACACTCTTTGGGTCCTGTCACTGGATCTAACCAACGCCTTTATCCACTGTGCCATGTGTCCTTGAGGAGATAACTGATAACTGACATCCATCAAACATGGCACGTGGAACTAGAACAGTCTACCCCAGTGAGCGAACTAAAGGGTTCATTTCGAAATTCCAACCACCTGAAGAAGGCCGGAGCGTATAACGGCCAAAACGTTGTGATAAATATGGCGACAAAGATGAGGACAATAGTCTGAATAATGTAAATAATGTACATAATACCTGATCTCAGAAATATAGACAGACTTCTATTCTTGTTCAAAAGTTCGAGGAGGAACAAAATATTTAGATAAAGACAAATATCAGGCTAAACACAAGATCAATTTATACACATGTAAAGCGATGCCTAAATACGATTAAGAAAGCGTGTGCCGCTCCTCTCCGACTGGGCATGGATCACTGATTTTAAGGTTTACAGGCGGTAATGAAAGTTCGTTGCTGGAATCAACGTAAACAGTTTAGTATTTAAAAAAAAAGAAATATCTAACTTTCATTCAGAGTAATTTATATTTAATATTCAACACACTACAGCAAGGATATGGTTTATTCATTCTATTTGATGTTGTAGTAAAATTATTATTAAAAACATTTTTTCTGGTCAAAATTGAGTAAAAGTGTCATTATTAAAAATCTTTACCATAATATTAATATATTCAGCACGATGTAGAAAATGTTAATGACGCTGAGATCTTGCAATGAGGTGGGTAATACGACTTGATCCACATTGCTCTCGACCCCTACGGGCATTAAAACACAATGGAATTAGTATACATTAATGTGAGTCAATCTGTAGAATCCCTAAATGTCGTCCCTGTTGTTTATCTGGATATTTTGAAGAAGTTGCTTATCTTCGAATTTCTGTAATTGGCAGATCGTTCTATGAGTACAGCATACTTATTCATTTTCATGTGAAAGACTGCACGCTGATATTTTAATGATCTCTACATATGTAAAATGTTACAATTTGTTTCATCTTGTATAATATTAAGTTATGTGGTCTTCCCATTGGCTCATATAAAAAAGAAAAAATAGTGCATCTCATGAGAACTACCCGACCAGCAATGACTGTTAAATTTTATTATACACGATACTAGCTACAAAGAAAACAAAAAGAAAATCTGGACAAAACAATATGAGAAACATGAAGGTGACGATTGTATTCATAGATGTTGAGACGCTTCGAACGCATTCCGAAAAATATATTAGAAGAATTGGAAATTCAGTTAAGAATTGAAAGCATCCAGACGACATTTGAAAAATTACTTAGAATGCTAAGAAGAACACCAGAAGTGAAAGAACATGTTTTTATATTAAAAAATGTCAATTACGGCTGCAGTGAAAAGTCACGATATAGAAATAATATAGCCTTTTACAGCCAAACACTTACTATAGCATCCAAACAAGAGACCCCATATCTGGTTGTTTTGAACAATTGGAATTTAAATTAGCCAGATCGTAGACATACCTATTTTAAGCAGACCCAGCACTAAAAAAAAAAAAGATATAAAAAGAAATATAAAAAATAACAAGGCCCTATCCGAGAATTGAGGAAACTGGGAATCTGAAAGTTAGGGGAGTTGCCATAATAATTTACTTATAATTTGGAACTAGTAAGCTTTTACGGTGTGGATTTTTAGTCCTAATCCTAAGCGTCATTCTTTATCTGATCTTGAGAGTTTCTTTGTCGTTCTCCTAAATTGCTTCTCGTCCAAGACAATGAGGTTATGTTTCTCCTGATTTTTATCCAAACCTGGAACGAAAGGAAATGATTCCATACCGTTCCCAAAAAAAGGTAAATGTAATTGATTCATTAGAGCGTCAAAAATGGAGTATGTTTATTATATCTTACTTTTAAATTTTAATTTCTTCTTTACGTACCGTGTCCGCTCAGACCGTAAGCGTTCATAGCTCTCCACAATTTCCTGTCTTTGTAGCTCTTATTAGTGCCTTTTGTTATTTCTCCTAAATTTGTTCCCCCATCCACATAATCAAATTCACTAAGTATATTATCCGTTGTTTTTCTCTGTCCCTCTTGCCTTCAATCTGTCCTGTGAGTATCAAATTTCAAAGCCCTCCTTCCTCATTTTGGTGTCAAGTATAAGTTACCTATTTGTTTCTATTTTCTTTAAAACATTGTCGTTGCCGATATATTAGGTTCAAGTTATCCTCAGCATCCTTCTGTAGAACATCATCTCTGTTGCTTCAAGTTTCTTCATCTATGAGGTGATTGACCAGCATTCACTGCTATATAGGAGGGCGTATATCACATAACATTTCAGTAGTCCTTCTAACGAAGTTTTTTTTTCTGTTTGTTAATAACCTGCTTAGCTTTTGGAAGCCATCTTTTGCTATCCGGATTTCAGTGTCTCTCTTTTCGTCATCTGTTAGAAAACTTCATACATTTAAATTTGCTAGTCGTCCGTAAAATAAAACGCTTTTTTTAAAACATAATAATATGTTTAATTTGTTTATTGGACTCTAAAGCTCCTAGACATATCTAATGGTGTAAATTAGCTTATTAATACATTCATCTACTAAATATTGTTTGTATACAAGCATGTTTAATTAGAGTCGGCCGTATTCCTAATTGAATGTCTTCTATATAAAACTGATTCATGACGACAGATTTGTTCAAAGAAGGGATAATACAAAATGGGAATATGGGCACCTCGGCGTGGTGTAATGATTTGGAAGCTTGTCTTCTTAGATCATATACGACTTAGTAGTGAGTTCGATCCTCAATGGGTGCCCCATACTTTCGGCTTTGTGACACATCTAAGCTACGCTTCGAAAATCAATACTAAATGGGAATATATAATACTAAAAGACCTGTAAGCTTTTCTCAAATCAACATTTTATTTTTGTTTCTTTAAACAGGTCAGATTCACAGTTGGTATGAGTTTAAATACCAAAGGGTCAAAGGCGGATAAGATTTCACAATATGCTTTTATTTATATAAATATATATCCATCGTTTAAATCAGTCGTTCTTAACCTTTTCTAGCCTAGCGGCTCCGTTTCAGATATTTGCGGAAGCTGGCGCTGTCTATCTTAAAATCACAGTTAAATATTACAGAGTTAATACAACACCTATAATAAGTAGGAGTAGTAGGAGTCAGTCAGTCGATGTCGGACGACAGTCGAATACTAAAGTATCAGCGACCACAACTAGATTAATCTGCGTTATACCTATTATATCAAGTTCCTAACGCTTTGTACGTCGAACCTATTTTAGGACCGAATTAGTACAAATACAAGCCTCCAATGTGAAAATCACTCCATAACACAATGTTAATATCACGTGTTTACTACTTGAAGTAAAATGCAGTAGGAACGGGTATGCAACAGCCATCACGCTGAACCATCGAAAATCGTCGGGTTTTACCTTAAATGTTTTTGCTCCATAGAAGTGCTAAACCGAACGTAAAGCTGTTGGAAAAAAAAAACGGTTGGTTTCCTGTGCCATTCCATTAAGTACCTGGCTTCTCCTGCTATACTCTTCTTTTACAAGAGCCAGATCAGGCCAAAAATGGGGTACTGCTGCCACATTTTTACTTTCCAGTTCAAAAGCGTTTCAGCGTCCTTGTGAGTGATGAATTATTTTCTATTCTACAACCCCTTTCCCACAGCCTAATCGTTGCAAGCCTCTCGGTGTTGTATCGTTATCTCCATGGAAAGTGTTCAGGCAAATTACATTCTTTAGTTTCACCTGTTCTAACCTTCACTTCTAAGACCCACCATGTCGGGTACATTTTATTGAGTCACACTCATTTCCTTCGTATTCCTTTGGTAAGATGTCAGTTCCACGCAAGTAGATACTTTCCAGGAACCTTTACTGTGTGGAACCGATTCCCAAGAGGCTGCTCCCCCGATCACAATAATCATAACCTGTTCAAGTATAGGGGTAACCTTTATCTTATCCACATATCCCCATAAAGTATGCCTCTTATTTAGTAACCCTCTACTTTGAGTGGCTCTTGTGCCTTGTACAGGCGAAAAGACAAAAAAAAAACTCGACAGAATTATGCATTCCGCTTACCAATTCAATTTTTGGCGTCGATAACTTATTCTAGCTGCAAGGGGCACTACAGCCTCCTTTGAAAATCACCGGTTTAAATCATTATGTTAATTTCATGTATAGGTTACCTAAAAACGCACCAAAAAATTACGCAAATACGTAAAGAGCGTTAACTTTCAGCACCACCTCAAAACCATATGATATTGGTCTACAGTATAAGATAGCAATATTCGTTTTTGAAGAATAATATAAACTCCTGGAGAACATATTTCCAAATGTAAACTTGGAATATTGTTACTATGTTACCTATGAAGACATCACGATTCGAAATACTAAACAATAACCTATTACCTAAATCTAATAACGTTTATTTGAAATAACATAATCTCGAGAATACAGAAAATTTGTAAAAAAAAAAAAAACTTGCAAGAGAAATGAAGTCAGGAGTAGAAGAAAGTTAAGAGAGAAATAAATGCTAAAAAGTTGAATTTCATTGAAAGAAAACGCGAAAAAACTATTTAGAAACCATCTGCTAAATGCTGCCCCTACGGGCAATTGGTAAAAACGAGATGTCAGATAATGACAAAAAGTCTAAAACACAAAAGTGGCACTGAATCATAACTTTTTTTTTTTTTAAAGAAAAAAAAATATTCAAGTTCACAAGAAAAAAAAAAAGCATTCAAGCGACTTCGATTGTAGGAAGCACATCTGCCAAGATTAGATATTTGCTTTTGTTTTGTTTTTTTAATAGGGAAACAAAGAGTGAAAGAGAAATAGAGACGTGGTTGGGTGGGGTGGAAGAAAACTTTCATCGACAAATGGAAAATAATATAAGCATCAGTCACCTTGTAAAGATAATTTCAGTGAAGGAGAAGTAAGTTATAGCAGTAGAAGATATTTTAGTTAAAAAAAATACTAGACAGTCAAATTTCACTAATAAAAGACAGTGTTCCTACGATAGATTTCCAGTTATATAATACATCATAATAGCAATTACAAGTTTATAAGTATTACTATTTCATTGTCAAACATTCTTCCTGTTTAAAGGGAATTGATTATAACAAATATGAAATCAGGATTACTATTTCTGAAACAAATACGCCGGACAGAATTAACACACACACACACACACACACACATATATATATATATATATATATATATATATATATAAGAAGAGAGAAACCGCAAACGTTTTTTGTTGCAATGTGGATTTTTTTTTTTTAAATATTATGCTTTATTATCCATATTATATATTTATTATGGAAAAATAAAGCATTATTATAATTTAATAAAGCATTTATATATAAAGCATTATTATAATTTAATAAACCATTTATATATAAAGTATTATTATAATTTAATAAAGCATTTATTATAACAAATATTATATATTTATTATGAAATTATGGAAAATAAAGCATAATATTCTTTTTAAAAAATCCACATTACAACCAAAAAGTATGCGATTTCTCACTTTTTAATATACACACTTTTCCCTCGTTGGAACTACTATAACCTCTTCCTATATATATATATTATATATATATATATATATGCACGCACGCACGGACAATGGGAGTTTTCACAATTTTTTAAGCAAACCGATCGGGTAAATTATCAAAAATGATAGAGTAGTGGAAATTACATTTATTGAAAGGTAAAAGGACAACATTTTAGGATCTGCAACTATTTAATCGCAAACCTCAACCAAACATGACAAGTGGAACCTTAGGGTAAATGCTCCAGATATCCGCCGTTCAATTGAAGTCGGTGTTCAATGTTAATAACGCGTTCGCATTCTTCCGGGAAGATCGCTTTTAATATTTTCGGTGAGGGCTGCCCTCAATTCAGCAATAGTGCGTTGGCTGACCTGTAGATATTGTTCTTGAGAAACAGCTAGAACAAGAATTATGGGGTTTCAGATCAGGCGAGTGTGGTGCTATTCCACTTCAGCTTTTCGGCTGTTGAATCGCTCCCCAATTTTTTTCATGGTGCCATGCAATGGTGACATTAGTGGTATGAGACAAAGCACCATCTTGCTGAAATTACTGTTCTTCCTCTTTTAGGTCCTCGTGCTCATCGAGCTCTCCCCATCTGAGAGGCCACTGGTTTGTTTCAACAATGTGAAACACCCCGTGTGTGTGTGTGTGTGTGTGTGTGTGTGTGTGTGTGTTATCTACGGTCATGAGCCGTTGCATTCATACCAAAAAATTGCTCTTGTCTCATACGAGGCTGGCGAAAAAAAAAAGTACATTTCAATTAAGTCCCGCACAAATACATTTATAATACCCTTGCTTTTCTTCTATTCCCCGTTCTTCTTCTTTCATTTTTTGCATTCTCCTCCTCTCTTTCTATCTCACCCAACGCCGTGCGTTTGTTAAATAATATAGCCCGCATTTTTTTTGTTGAAAAAACAAAGCGTTGGGAGGTGAAGTAATAAAAATCGCCTGAAGATGCCGTGAGGTTGAAACCAAGGTAGAGAAATAAAATTTTTAAAGTTAAAAGCTCTACATATTATTTTTATTTTATTTCACACGCGTATTGAACATTTTAATACTACTGTTCCCTAGTCAAATTCAGTCCTGCCTATTAACCTTATATGTCAAAAACAATATTAGAGAAAAATGTATGACAGTGTGGAAAAAAGTATTTTTGTGATGCGTTTGCTCCTTTAGGGCTTCATCTGCCTAAATTTGTTATGTTGGGACAACTACACATGCGCACGAATGAGGGATGCTGGAAACTCTAAACTTTTCAAATTATTTTTTTAATCTAACCAGTTTCATTTAGATTCATTTTTTCGATCACTTTTGGTAGTTTGTTATCACACTATGATAATAGAAGTTCTACCAGCAATGGTGAAATGTTGTATGTACCCGGACACACATTTGTAAGGAAATAATTAATTTTATTTTTGATTTGACAATATTTCTTATTAACATTTTATTTTTGTCTAAAGAAACAAACTTTAGATTAATAATGTTTTACTATAATTTTAAGCAATCAGTGAATTAAACAAAACCTCATTATTTCTTACTAAAATAATAAAAAAAAATTTGTTCGGACGCGTATTTGTGTAGACATCTCATTTTTGTTTTTCTTTTTTTAAACTGGCACATTAATTATTACGTGCCTATATATCGAAAATCTTATTCTAAAAGGTGTTTCTAACAAGAGGAATTCCTTCATTAAGTATTTATCATAATTCACAATGTAGTATTATTTTTTAATGCTTATTGCAGATTAAGAAAAAAAGTGAGATATCTATTAAGAAGCCACCTGAAGAAAGGCTTGCGGGTTTAAGAATGTATGTTCATTGAGATAGTTCTACAAAAGAATGCTGTGAATAAATCGAGCATTCGAGAAACGACGAACTCCTGGAGACTATGAAAAGGAAAATAAGGACATGCTGGAATTTCTGGGGCACATAAAGAGGAAAGAAGGATTGGAAAATTTGATACTCACAGGACAGATCGAAGGTAAGAAAGACAGTAGAGCCTACGTAGTGAGCTTGAAGGAATGGATAGAGGAGCAGGTTTTAGGAGAGATGACAAAAAGACAAGTTATTAAGCGCAACGAAGGAGAGGAAATTATGGAGAGCCATTATCGCTAATGTACTGAAGTAACGCAGCACATAGAAGAATTCTAGGTCCCTATGAATTTATAATATTCTTAAAGGTAACAGGAGGGGTATAAACAAAAAATAAAGAAAATAAAATAATTTCCAAAAGAGCTTGAAATTCCGTTTTATCAAATGAAAAGCTGGGGAATATATCAACCAAAAGCCTAGTTACTTTAATTCAGCTTTTTATCAAGAAGTTTTTTTGTTATAGGAATCTATACCTTGATTGATTATTTCATTTAGGAAAAAGTGTTTATCTAAAGAGGATAATTCTGTATTTATATTTGCTTTTCTCCTTTGTCATTTTCTCGGTCTCGATAAAGTCGATTTAAACAATTGAATGTCACAAACGTCAACAATCCGCACATAATCACGTCTTTTCTCTTTTGAAGCGCCGTTGTTTTGCCTGAAGGCGGATTACATTGAATTGGAAATCCTTGAATTCCCTGTTGCGAGGAAACCGCTCAAGTGATATCTGTTCTCTGCAACCGATTACTTGGCCTGTCTGATCTTCTGTTCAGGAAAGCGAAGAGCTTGAAGACATAAAATAGTAAATTCCCTTGGTCTATCATCCAGTGTAAACTCCACGCTATCAAAAACTTAACGACTCTATTTCTCAGTTTTGTATTCTTACAAGTGACGATCAAAGAAAAAAGCAATTATTTTTTACAAAGCAATGTAAAAAGAGGACATCATCTTCAAGGTTACACTGGGTCTATTTACAACTGATAATTCTAAGTAAGACAGCAGGTGTGATATCACATCCATCTTCGGTACGGTGAATCGAAATATTTTCGTATTCTTCTTTACTGGAAAAGATTACGAAATCCCAGATAATATTTTTTATAGCACGTCGCTTTCTTTATCTTTTTGATAAACAAACGGTGCTAACTTGTAAATGTCACTGTAAAAGCAAAAATCATTTTAATGTCATATGCCTTCAGGGTGCAAATTATATTTGTTCGTTTCAAATACCTTTTCTTTATTATCTGTAAAATGCTAAGTTTCTTGAGAACGACGTTGGCGAGGCATCCTGTTAACTTTACGATTTTGGATTCAGTCTAGTTGGCTACCAACCAGGGCTAATGTCGAGTATGCAATTTGTCCAACAGTTGGACGGTAGAAGAAATATATTAATGCTTTTCCAACAGCATTCTTGTGGAAATGAACGTAACATACAAGCCTGGATTTTGAACTCAATTGTTCGATGCCACTTTTCTCGCATATAAACCGTTTCACCACGACGAGATAATTCGATTGATTGCGTAGATTATTTATCAACATCACATACGTTCCGGTGACCAGTCTGTTTACCTTGACCTACTTGATAAAATCCAAAGAAGAATCAGCAATATTATTGGTCCTAATCTGGCGGCTTGATTTCAGTCACTTTACCACCGCTGGAAGGTTGCCTCTGTGTCTTTTCTATAAATACTTTCATGGTAATTGTTCGGATGTGATAATGTCTATAGTATCTAGCCTTTTTGAATTTAGGCGCCGTACCAGACTGGCATCCAGATCTCATTAATTTACAGCTAAGCTGTCTAGATACAACCGTAAGTTCTATGCTAACAGTTTCATTTCTCTCACTTCTCCTTTGTAGAACTCACTTCAGGTTCCATGCATTTCAGACTTTAATCTGTAAAAATTTCCTACTGTCCTCTAGATTAATCTCCCCTCTTCTTGCTCGTTAGTAATATTTCTTTTCCTAATTCTTTCACACTCTGTAACTTTTTGTGTCTTAGTGTCTTTACTGCCTGGCATGGAGTGATACCGATTAGAAAATCAAGTAGTTACATAGCATAGACAAAGAATCGTATATTAAAGTAAACGTTGGATTATTATAGGGTAAGATACGAATGCTTAAGAAAGTAGTCTTAAATTAATTTATAATACACAAAGTTTATAAAGTGTTACAGTTATATAGTTTTATACGTTGTACTGCCGACGCCATTATAATCTAGATATCAGAGAACACACATTTTAAAATTCGTCTCAAAGACGGATAATCTAAAAACTGATTCCATGAATAGAGTAAAATAATAAAAAAAAATAATAATTGGAAAAATATCTGTTTCGTTGTCATGACTAAACTTGTGAATGCATGAAACACATATACATACATACATACACAAATATGTACAGAGACTATTTACATATTTTATATATATTAATATAAACCCACAGAATATTTACGTATCATATATGTGTGTACGTATATCAATGTACAGGATACTTTGGAAAACATTTGCCAAGAGATTTTATTACCGGCATTTGCATTACAAATGACTAAAGAAAAGCGTGTTTTGAACCATGAAAGTCATCGTAGATTTGCGTTTGTATGCAAATATTAACAAGAATAAAAAAAAGAAATGAAAACAAAATCCGACATAACGACCAATTTTATGGAATCAAATCCTAGTAAAGATGAATTAGATATTTACACTTAAATTCGAAATGGCCACAAGGTACACTGCTTATTAACCCTCCCACCAGACTACACACAACACAGTATTTATTGCAACGATACAAACCATTGCTGAGAGATGGAACTAATAATATCTTGTTTCGTTTTATATATATATATATATATATATATATATATATATATATATGAGGATGTTTGTTTGACTGTGTGTTTCTGCTTGTGTGATACCTTTTCACTCGAGATCGATCCAACCGATTTTGACCAAACTTGGCACATACATTGTACAATGTAAAAGAGATGTTCTTAGCGTAAAATATCAATAATCTTTATAAAATCAATAATCGATAAAGCCGATCAAAAATCGATTGCATCAATTTTTCCTCCGATTTAGTTCAAACTCGGTATGTAGGTTACTTACATCTTGACGATCTCAACGATATCTTATTTTTATTTCTATGCCACTGCGTTTGGCGAATAACGACAGTTCGATTTCAACACAAATTTTAAACTAAACCGCTCTCAATTTTCAAGAAATCTAATACAAACTTCAATCAGTTCTAACTGGCATTAAGTTGGTTGTTTAACAGTCATTTAACTTCATAATTGAGTTGACCCATATAGTGTAAACTGGAGTAAATAACGAAAAATGGCGATTTTTACTGGCTTCTTTCTTATTTTTCATTTATCTTTCAACCAATTTTCATCAACCTTAACAATTGCTTTATAAATGTATCCTCTTTTAAATACCTGGCAGCACACTGCAAAATTGAATTTCAAAAACTCCAAAATAATCGTGGTCTGAAGTGGGTCTTCATGTTGCCTGTTTTACCGCTTCATGTCCTCGGCTAACTTCGATTGAATAAATACAGACTTCTGTTATAACAGTAACCGCATTAATTCAAATGCTTTTTAATGAAATTACTTTAAAGTAATTGAAGAAAATAGACTGTTACATCTAAACATGATGCTGTTTTCGATCCATTCTAAAGGAACGCTTTTTCTGATCGACCAGCTGGGTATGGCTGCTAGTAGTAAATAAAACAAACACCACATTGTTCATAATAAAATGTAAGTATATTCTGAATCTAATCTTTAAGTGATAATATGCAAATTATGAATTAAAATGGCGTGAAAAACGAACATATTTAAAATATTAAATTATCTATTGAGAGAAGTAGTAGGCACAAAAAATAATTTAAAAAAGATGTTACCAAAACACGATCGAGTATAAAATATAAATTCGTAGCAATTAACAAGAATACTAATGTTAGTAACATACTAACGAAGATATGTTAGATGCAGATTACATTAAGACCAAGCAACTATTCCTTCTTTTTCAACAGAAAACATTTTTCGCTTTTTTGTGGTTATTTCTTCTCTTGCGGTTTGACATTCTAAAGATGTCGATTTTCGACGCCATATTTAAATTCTGTGCCGTTAAGTAAATATCAAAATAAATAATGACTGACTTTTTGCAAGATTGTGTTGAGACGTGTTATTATTGTATACTTTACTATTCAAGACAGCTTTTATTTGAATGTTGTACTCCTGCCATTTCCGCTATTGTGTCCCCTGGTCTTCCCAGGGGTCTATTTTCGTACGTATAAACATTCTTGGAATATCACCTTTCCCCACAGAAAAAAAAGATAAAAAAAAAGAAACAAACATTTTATTTAATCTACGGGGATAGATTACTGTTAATCAGCTTTTCATACTTAGGGGATATTTAATATCAGTTATTAATAATATGATATTATTATATATCTATACAGACGATACCAAAGTTTATGGTTGCACACCTAAAAAACAAGGTGAAAAGTCTGGCAGATGATCTCTCCTCTGACCTTTCTCCAACAGCACAATGAGGATGGAGGAACTGGTTTGTAACGTTCAATACGTCAAATACCAAGCTAGTAACGTTCCTTACTATCCGAATAGTCATTATGATCAGTTGTTATCTCATGAAGTATCCTTTCATTGAATATATACCGGGGCATAAATTAACATCAGAGATCAATTAGAACCCATATATGAGTAGCGTTCGCACCGTGTACTATGTGAAAATTTAGTAAGAAAAAAAAAACTCAGTTATTCACATTTGTGCCGCTTGGTGGTATCCTCGTTAAAACAGACCATTGATCAAGGTCATAGTACGGAAAAGTTAGAGTATAACGTCCAAGAGAGAATATACTGGACCGTGTGACGTCCCGCGGTGTCGCTTCGCCAATCGTGACGTCTGCCTGTCCGCGCCCGCCGTGCTGTCCTAGTCGCGACGCTAGTTGTGACGTCACCGTCCTATCCTGTCCCGTGACGACCAATGTGACTTAGTATTGGTCGCGGCACCAAATGTGACGTTCTAACCTTTTGCTGCTTCGGATGGGAATCTGGTTAGATTCGATATCAGCCTTGTCGTTCCCAGCTGGCCTCCAACGTCTGGTTACCGAAGTAACTGTTTTGATTTCTAGTCTAAGCTACCCACGTTGTGATTTGATCTTAGGTAGACGAAATCAATCAGTCGCCGAGCCGTAATGCAAGTCGAGTCCGAAGAAGGGCAATACCGCACAAGTATATCTAAAAGAAAATAATAACTCGAAAAGTTCAAATATGATAAAAAGGATAACAATATTTTATATCTGGTTGCTTCCCAACCCGCTATATGGATTCGTGACACTTTGTGTTTGTTAGGCGAGTCTTAACATCTTAAGTTGTTTGTTCTTTAAGAATCTGGTTCTTAGTGTATCTTCAGGCGATATTCGTAAAAACTCTAAGTCGTTCTTCAAAAATAAATTGTTCTTGGTTAGAAGTTGAGTTCGGAATTGCGTGGGATTTTTCAGTCAGGTTCCTGCGAGGCGGGCCCAACTCAATTCAACTCAGCTGCGAACTGCGAACTGCCTCTCAACTCCTTTTCACTCGCTGCGACTCTGCTTATATGGACGCCGACCAAAACCGGGGTGGCTTGTCGGGATTTGAGGTTCCTTGATAATTCTAAATCCACAATCGACTTCTTTGTTTTCGGTCAGGAAAATTTATTATTTTCCATTTTTAGAAGTCTTTCGTCCTCCCACTTTCTTCTGTTCTCATATTGGTATCTCACCATACCCTCAGAGGTTGTCAACGGGTTTCCCCTCTCACAGTGGCATCTCATACTGGTCCCTTCAGGAGGTGTCAACAGGCCTCCCATTCTACTTCACATGATTACCTTCGCCTAACGCTCACGCCAGCATTCAGCCAATGGGTGCCCAGCAGTGTGGGTCTGGCTAGACTAGCCTCGGTTTAAAAAATCTTGCTCAAAGAAAAAAAAAATATCTTCCTTTTTCTTCTTTTCTTTCTCTTTCTTCTTCTCGACAACAAGTCCTTAGACTCGTAGTGTGGACCTTTAATCTCAATTCTTATCCTGAATGGCACCTGGAATTCATCACCCGGGACCTTCGCCAAACAATTAATCCGGCGAGATCCACATTCTGGCGTTAATTATTCGTTCTGATAAAATAATTTTCCTATCGTGGCCAGCTTCGACATAAAACAGATGTCTTTTCCAAACGACATCTTCGTAGATAGCTAATGGTCAATCTTTTCTTCCTGGTGGTCCAGCGGACATTTTTGTTTTTCGGTCAGTGTATGACCTAATTAAATTTTATCTCCCAGTTTCTGTTTCGTAGGCGACTTTACCAACCTGGAATTTATTATCGTTTTCATGGCAGACTGCTGTTGTTTATTCGGTGATCGTCATAAATCAAATTAAATTCTGTGTTTTACTTTCTCGACATTGGAAATAGAATCTTACCACTTTTCCTTGTCAGAAAAATAACACGCTTAGTGTCCTGTTCGTGACCGCTTTTTTCACCTAAATTTAATTCTCGCCTTTTTTTCTTCTTTCTTTCTAGCAACCTAAATAGTGTCACACCGTATAGCAAAGTACGCAATAGAATTGACCGCATTTTGTTTTTAAAACATTAATAGTTATGAAGTTAAAATATCAACGTCGATATCAATATGTATAGAAAACGCTGAAGAAAAACAAAACGAGCATAAGAAAGGGAAAAAAGATAAAGAAAAATGGAGAAAAGACAAGAAAATGAAGACAAAAGAAGAAAATAGAGAAGAGACAAGAAAATGGAGAAAAGACAAGAAAAAAAATGAAAAACAAAAAAGAATAAACGAAAAAAGAGGAAAAAAGAAAAAAGTAAGAAAAGAAAGAAGGGAAAAAAAGAAGAAAAAAAAAACAATAAAATGAAAAAGTACTTTTTTCTTCTATATGCCATGCCCATTCACGACGTTAGCGATCATGGTTCTCCATAAATTTCTGTCTTTGTTGCTTTTAATAAAATGTTAATTTTTTTTCTTTTCAAAATACTGTTCTTTTATCCATTTACTCAAGCTCTCGAAGTAGGTTATGCGTACCGCTTGCATTCAATTTGTTCCGTGAGTATCAAATTTTCCAAGCCCTCTTTCCAAATTATGTACCCTAGATATTTCAACTGTCACTTTCTGAAGTTAAGGGCTTATTTTTTTTTAATTTTCATTTTCTAAAAAGCTTCGTCGTTGCTCATATGTTCAGTCTATCCTATTCTCAACACCCTTCTGTATAAATATATTTCTGTTGCTTCAAGTCTCTTCTTCATCTCTGGTGGTGGTGGGGGGTCCAACTTTCACTCTCATATTGGAGGACTGATATTACGTAACAGTTCTGTATTCTCTTCTTTGTTTCTTAATAATTTGTACCACTCTCCCCTATCTCTTGGAGCTCTCAATAAGTTTTGTCCCTATGCTACCTCCTCCAGACCACATTCTGACATCCACTTGCTAGGTATGTCATGCGTCTCTTCTCCTTGTCTATCTTTCACGCTATTCGATCGGTCAATATCAGATTCTTCAGACCCACATTTGACAGAGAAACCTCAAATAAGCCTCTTCCTTGTTTACATCCTCTCCAAGACCTCATCGTTGCTCACACACTCAATCCATGATATCCTCAGCATCCTCCTGTAGAACCACATCTCCGTCGCTTCGAGTCTCTGTTTTTATCTTTGAGGAAACCGTCCAACATTCGCTGCCGTAAAAGAGGACAGAAGTCACGAAACAGCTCAGTACTCTTTTCTTTTTTACCAAAGATATCCTCCTGTCTCGTAATACTCGGCCCAGCTTGTGAAATGCGTCCTTGGCCAGCCCAATCAGATATTTAAACTTCCGCTCTTGCTTGATTTTAGTGTTATCGGCCTGCAAATCGCATTTCGGGCTCATCATTTTACTGATGACCATTCATTCTGTCTACTGCAGGAGGTCCCAAAAATCACATCTGTATTTAAAAATTTCAAAACACTTCAAAATTTTATTATTTCTTTAATTTCAGAATTTAGATAAACAATAAGGAAATTACCCATGGAAAAATTTATAACTGAACAAAGAATCAAAACATGGAATTTTGTTTGGGATTTAACCAATCCATCTAATTTCGTGAAATTACAAAATTTTACGGTGACCACATTCTCCCGATCGCATAACTAGTCATTATTTTGGAATTGTTTTGTACCTTAAAGAGTGTTTAGAGATAACAGACAATTGAGCAGGTCAGGGGTAACGAGGAAATTTCAGGGCTACAGCCAGACGTATGAACCACTGTTATTGTTGTAGAATACATACGGAGGATAATGTGTATGTCCCCATTCACATAAATACAGTACTAAGCATTGTATGTTGGTCTGCAGTTGTAGATTCGATCCACAGACAAGGCTATATCGAAGAGTAGAGTCTCGACTCGGGAAACAGCTATCCGACCCCATTTTATACGGGGTCAACGGGAAATTTTTGGCCGAGCCTACGAGCTCGGGATACTCCACATTAAATTCGGCCTTGTGCTACATCTGACCGCGTGGGGCGGTTGGTAGATATCATGGCGTTGTAAATTCATTGACTTCTAGCAGTTGACTACTACTTCTACGCGCCGCTAGTGAATCTTATATGTGTTGTTCTTGTCTTAATTATTATCGTTCATTTTCAACCTTCGTGTGATTATTCTTTTCACTAAACTTCCCTAGGTTATAAAGAATTCTATTGAAAAGAGCGGTTGTGAGAATTCAAATATAGATGCTATTTACATTGTATATTTTTTCGTAATTAAATGGAAATAAATTCTTCATGTTTGAATATTCATTCCGTATGAAATTATATTTGAATAAAAAAAATACTGAAATAAACAGATTTTTAATTGCCGACATGACTTATGGGACGCCCTGTATTGTATTAATTCTTCCTTGCTACAATTCTTCCCGTTTTTAGTACTTTAATAGCTAACTTTATTAATTTCCTTCATATTGAATAGTGATTTTCAAGAAAGGTTAGCCTAAACCACTTGGTTGGTTGGCACAATACCGATTTCCTAACTATCACCAATTCTCACAACTTGGACGCTTGAAACAATGCCATTTTCCTAATTCTATCGCCATTTCTCGCCACTTGGTCGGTTGACACGATACCGATTTCTTAATTTCATCGCCAATTCTCGCCACTTGGTCGGTTGATACGATACCGATTTCTTAATTTCATCGCCATTTCTCGCCACTTGGTCGGTTGACACGATACCGATTTCTTAATTTCATCGCCAATTCTCGCCACTTGGTCGGTTGACACGATACCGATTTTCTAATTTCATCGCCAATTCTCGCCACTTGGTCGGTTGACACAATGCCATTTTCTTACTACCATCGCTCGTCGTCAATTCTTCAACTGATTTGAGTAGCTTCTTCATTATTCTATTCCCACTACTCACCTTTTTGTTCTATGTGCCGTCTCCCTTCCGGGCGTAGGCAATCATGGCTTTACACAATCTCCTCAATAAATATTGTCTTTTTTTATTTCTTCTAAATCTTGATTCGCCATCAATTTACTCATGCTCGTCAAGTAGGTTATGCATTGTTTTCCTCTTTCCCTCTTGCTTTTAATCTGCCCTGTGAGTATCAGATTTTCCAAGACCTCTTTCCTCATTATGTGCCCCAGAAATATCAACTCTCTTCCTGATGTGAAGTTTACGTTTTGTTGTCATTCGCTCCTTGACTCCGTCGTCGTTCATAATTTCGTTAAATGACATTCTCAGCATCCTACTGTAGAACGAAATTTCTGTTGCGTCAAGTCTCTTCTTCATCTTCAGGAATACTGTTCAATAATCACCGCCCTATAGGAGGACTGCTATCATGTAACAGTTCAGTACATTTTTCTTTATTTATGTAAACTTGGAGTGAAACTACGTAAATTGAAGAAGACAAAGACACTACTCAACACATGGTAGAATGACGCAATACCTTCTTCTTTTTAACATCCCCATTTCTCATAACTTATTCGACAGATGCAATAGCATTTTTTCTTAAATTCTAGCCTCTCTCATCAACTATTGGTCGATTGACGTAATAACAGTTTCTTAGTTCCATCCTCATTCGGCATTTATACGTTTGTTATGCAAAGAAAGTATTCACGAACAGAATGTGACGTCTAAAATATTTACCGTCTGTGACATATTGGCTCTTGGCTATCACTCGTTTGAGTTACATACGAAAATAGATAATCGCCTTCGATAAATAGATTATAAATGTTAGAAACAGACATTCGTATAGCAAATGATAAATTATTTTATTGAAGTGTCGTCGAATACTTCTTATCATTGTTTGTTTTCCAATGGAGAGAATTATTCCCGCCTAAAGCTTACGTAGATATTTCAGCATTTCTAGAAAATCTAACAAATACAAAATGTGGACGCTGTTTTTTTCTATCATAACAAACTGTAAGAGAAAGACATTTATATAATATTCCGACATATTGCAGGCATTTCTAGCATACTTATATTATGAAATTTTAATATTTTCTTATTTCGTAAAATCCTATTATTTCGTATACCCTACTGGGAGGCAGCCGAACAGATATCCCAAGAGAAAAATTCTGCATCTGTCTATATTTCTCAGACGAGGTAATATGTACACTATTTATGTTATTCGGTCTGATGTCTTCATTTTTGTTGTATTTATCACAATTTCAGCCGTTGTACGATCCGGCCTTCTTCTGGTGGATGGAATGTCTAACTGAACCCTTTATTTCGCTCACTAGGGTAGATTGATCTAGTTCCACGTGCCATGTCTAATGGATGTCAGTTATCAGTTATCGCCTGTTAATTCCCCTCTCCACGTTCTCTACTACTTTAACCAAGTATTGAACTCACACTCTTTGGGTTTTGTCAATGGATCTAACCAATGCCTTTATTCACAGTGCCATGTTTCCTTAAGTATGTGCGTTCAATACCTGGTTAAGGCCGTGGAGAACTTGGAGAGGTGAATTAACAAGCAATAACTGATAACTAACATCCATTAGACATGGAACGTGGAACTTGAAAAATCTATCCCAGCGATCGAAATAAAGCGTTCAGTTCCACATTCCAACCACCGGAGCTTACAACGGTCGAAATGTGATAATTATGGCAACAAAGATGAGGACAATAGTCCGAATAATGTAAAAGGTGTAGAAAAATCTGCATTTGAGAAATTAAGGGATAAGAGAAACTGGAATTTTAGTTGCATATGTCAGTTAATTGATTTTTTTACAGAAGCCATTTTATGTGACGTCATTATTTAATGCTAACTCTCTAAAACTAAGTCGTATCGTCTTTGTTACTTTAGAACGTCAAATATTTACGAAAATCTGTCATACTCTGTTGATCAAGTTATGGATATTAGTGCAGTTAATTAAATTACTGAAAATACTCTCATTAATTCTAGTTTTTTTGTTGTTGTTTGATGTCATATCAACTCCTTATGGGTCATCTAATGCCGAAACTTAATTTTCTTGAGGTCATTATTTCTTTTTAAAAATGTATTGCTGGTAATATTTTTTTCTTACACAAATGTATTGATGGTAATATTTTGTTTTTCTTACAAATATTGCAAGAATACAAGATTTTTGCAAGAATCCAAAGCCCACACCTAGTTAAATCTAGAAAATAATGAGTCGTTGGAAATATCACATTCAATATAAAAATGTAAATTTCTTTCGTCGTCAACTACAATTTTAATTCAACTGTCGTGATTTGCGTTAATACAAGCTCGTAAAACAATCAACTAACTTATTGTTGTTTTAGTTTTGCGACGAGAGAAAGTCTTATACTTTAAGCGTATATTTAACAAGAACAACGTGTCTTTTGATGTGTAAATAATGTTTTGCAAGTCTATTTAAGTTGTGTAGCTTGACAGTTTAACAATCTCTTAAGCAGCAAAAATAGCCTGGAAAAAAATATATGTAATATTTTTTTCTTTTTTTTTTTTTTTTTTTTTACAAAAACGCATTTACTATAAAGATGTATTGCTGGCACCTTCACTGTAACGAATATATTTCTACTCTTTCATAGTGTTTTGACTCCAGTTTGGATATTCACAATTTGCCCGTACCTGGGGCCCTATATATACTACCACCACGGGTCACGGTAGACCTGGGAACAACCGCAATTAAGTGGTGGTTCCACGCTTCTAAAATACTCCAGATCAGAGGCTTTACTGCCAGATGAAATCCATGAAAGCAGTGATTGTTCTAGAACTACTGATTAAATATTTTGTCGATACAAGTTTAAAAAATATCCTAGTGTCAGATTTTAAGATAAGTATGAAGGTAAGTTAAGAGATGTCATAGGACATACTCCGATCGTTAGTGAACCATACAACACTTTTATAGGGGTCATACGACAGCAGTACAGATTATGCGGATCATACAACAGTTTATAGTTGTAATTTCCAAAATCTTTAAGACCAGAACCTGGTAGTTTATCTCTCCTCTGATCTATTCAAAGTGGCACAATGGGGCTTGAGAATTTCAATACGATCAAAACCAAACAATTAACGTTCCACAGATCGGACACCAAACTTTCACCCATCCTGATGGATGGGTCTTCTCTCAAAAAGACTTCCTGACTTGAACATGTATTGGGACTCAACTCCTCCCTGAGCTCAGTTGGAACTCCCCCAATCTATTGATAAAAATGCTGGTAAAACGGTAGGTTCCTTGTACTAACCTAGTAAGTATCTGATTTCCATTGCGATAATCTATCGTTACGGGTGCTAGATCAAATGAATAATACAGCATTTCTGTCATATCTGTGCTGGAGCTACAGAGTCTTCACTTGTACGTCTAGATAGGGTTCAAAAGCGTTACAAGGCGTTGTAGGAGATGAATTATTTTCACCTTACAATCGTTTTCCGCACAAACGAAACATAGCGTGCCTTTCTCTGTCTTAGCTATTTCCAGTGTATGTGTTCTGGCGAGCTACATTCCTTAGTCCGTCCCCGCAGCACTGGACGTTGTATGTGGGAACCTCCATGCCATATACCCAAGAGGGAATCTTCTTTATTCACTTCGTATTCCATTAGTAAGTATGAATTTCCATTCAGACAGTTTCTACCAAAGAAGTGATGCTTTGTGAGACAGACTCCCGGCAGGATGTTTTCGAAATCACTACAATCTTAGCCTCTTCAAGGGTTAATCGTTATCTTTCCCGTATAATGTCATGAATTTCAGTTCTAGCTTTTTCTTATGCTCATATAATAGCACACAGTAACCCTCTACCTTGAGTGACATTTTAGTGGTTGAACATTATTATAAAAAAGTTATTTCATTATGGGATAACTGCATGTGTCTGACAGAAGCCGTTTTGCCAGATATAAGTATTAAAATAACGCACGATGAGACAAACACTGAATTTTTATATTTCTCAATATATTTCAAATATCAACCGAGTGTTGAACAATAATTTCACCCCCTCAAAAAAAAATAAAAATGAATTAGCTCCTGCACATTCAGAAGAAGAGCCATTTAGACGCATGTGAAATTATACAAAGTACAATTTAAAAATATTAAATTACTTAAATTCGCTTCTGTATTTCAACTTGGCGGCATTTGGCTGGCAAGGACTGCAACTTTTCTAGATTTCCATGTCGAAAAGATATTTGTAAAACTCAGACATGGACAGAAAACAAAATCACTCTGAATTTACAATGAAGTGCTAAAAATGTACGACCCACTTCCCAAAATTTAAGTGTTTAAACATAACAAATTTTATGGAATGGCATCTTTTTCTGACCGAGAATATTTTAGCAATACAGCATATACGTGAGTGCATATGTACTGGATGTTAAAGTAAAATTGTCCAAATCGTGTAACAACATGTGATAACTGGTCATCCTGAAAAATGTTTAATATCTAAAAAAAAAAAAAGAAAAAAAAAACTAAAGTAATTGACTTTATCTTTTCCATGGTTTCAGATAGGACTTTTGGCCCTCTTGACACCATTTGTCGTAAGAATCACTGAAAACCCCTTTGAGTTATTCAGGCAGAAAGAGAACAGGTTAAAATTGTTTTGTGTTATCCCACTGTTTTCCCAAATGAGTGATGTGAGAGGAAAAAGATCATTCAGGCCTAGAAGTAATGGTACCCACATTCATGTTCTGGTTTCCATCTTGCGGCACCAGCTATGCCCAAACAGTCACCCATCCAGGTACTGATCAGGCTCGACGTTGCTTAACTTCAGAATGGGAGCGGCTGTTTAAATGTGATGTAGCCATAAGATTTTCTTTTTCCAATACTCATTTTACTGTGTTTCCCAACTACCTTGTGCGTATGTGTTTATATGGTCTTTGATGACAGATATGATTCCGTATTTCCATTAGAAATTGGAATTTGAACCCATATCAAAACCAGAGAATACGATGACACACCTTTGCCTTTTTGACTTGGTATAACACAGATGTGTCTTTATGCTCTCGAGTTTATTAAATATTTTGACGCATATGTGTGTGTCCTTTTCGACATATAAATATAACTTGACATTTTTAAACCGTAATAGATTCCTTTATACTTGAAAATCCGAACCTCAAGTATTATTTGGATGCCCAAGCTATTTTTTTGCTGCTAAATATATTGTTGAACTGTCAAGCTATACAACGTAAATAGAATTGTAAAACAATGTTTACACATCAAAAGACATGTTGTTCTTGTTAAATATTCACTTAAAGTATAAGACTTTCTTTCGTCGCAAAACAAAAACAACCATACATTAGTTGATCATTTTTTTTACCAGGTTGTATTAAAACAAATAACGACAGTTGAATTATCATTGTAGTTGACGACGAAAGAAACCAACATTTTATATTGGATGTGATATTTCCAATGACTCCTTGTTTTCTAGATTTAAGTCTGTGTGTCCTTTGGATTCTTGTAAAAATCTCGTATTCTTCCGATGAATTGGCTTGTACCTCATAAGATATCTTGTTCAGGATGGTTGACGGTTTTAGATTTGTCGGTTGTACGACGTGTCAGTCTTTGTCGAATATTGTAAAGGGTACCCAGTGAGGAACATACTCACTACATAATAATGATCAACCAGACTAGGCCCGCTAACGATTATTATACTCTTCTTGAAGATAGAAGTAGGTGTACACGGAAAGTTTGGTGTATCGTTTGGCATTGTAGCATTTAATAATCGCCTTCATCTTCAGATCATTCGTTTTTCATAAACATGTCCTTTCATTACTTAAAAATATGGCGTCTCTGAAGCAGACAATTAATTGTCGAAATTTTATCAGATAAAAAGAAGAGGTAACAGAAAGAAATATCATATCATTTTGAGAAGGAATTGATTACCGAATGAAAAATACAATAATAGTTCCTGAAATGTCACAAGTGACATAGGAAAATTAGAGTGAAAATCGAATTTGATTCACGGACGCCATCAACGAGACAAATCAGAATAAATCTACGGATTCTCTTATCAAGAATTGACATGTCTACTATAAAAAAAATCTCATATTAGGCCATACTTAGAATATTGCTGACACACATTTTTCGGTACTCCTGCTGTTTATCTAGAAATCCTTAATAAAACCAAAGAAAAATCAACAATATTATTGGTCCTAATCTGGCGTCTCGGCTTCATTCACTTTCCTTTCGCCCTAAGATTACATCTGTGACTTTTCTCTAAATGCTTTCAGGTTAGTTGTTTGGGTGATGTCATAGTTATGGTACTTCAGAGTTTTTCAATTTAAGCGCAGTACTAGATTGCCGTCAAAACCTCAACAATTTAAAGTTGAACAGGCTAGATATAGCCATAAGTTCGCTTTAATCTGCAACAATTTAAATGCAATGTCAGTCGCTATCTACTGTCCTACTGATTACTAATGAGCGAGTACAAAAAGAGTAATGTTTATGTTTCTAATTCTTCTACAGCCAGCAAACTCTTGAGTCTTAGTGGATTTACTCTCTTGCTTAGTGCGAACTCAATTAAAAAAATGTGAACGTGATTGTTTAGCACTGCTCCGAACCACACACCATGATGAGAAATCTACTTAAATGTTGAAGTGACAAATAAAGAAAGGCATATTTATCGCTTTAATTTTCTTCACATGTTGAGCCCATGATTCAAAAGACTGTTCAGTCAGCTATGTGCCCTGCCTGATATACGTTTAGGCGATCACGCATCTTTCGACAAATGACTGACGAGGCAGATCTTTTCCCGCAATAGGTTGCTATTTCATTCTACGATAGACCAGCTTCCATCCAAAGCTATAGAACCCGATCTTTCCTGCTATTTACCCATAGCTGTGGGAGAAGAGGATTCCTACCTTTCCCAAGGGTATTAGCCCGTAACTAAATGTAATAGATTCGAATGTTAGGGCACTGAAATTCCATCGTGGGGGTAGATAGGTTGCAAATTTACCGGGTGGAAGATACGTTTTTTTTTTAATCTCTGACTATGCAGCGCAGGCTGTTTCATATTGAATCCTTCCTAGCAGATCCGTTCTGCCTAAAACGGAAGCGTGACCGCTTATCGGTAAACGCGCATACGTATGATAACGGCTTGAAGAAAGCGTCTTTTCTCAAAGATTGAGAATAGAATATATAGATAGATTATCGAACAGTGTTTATATCCAGACTGATCTTTGAATCTTTATTGCTGTTATCAAAATATTTCGCGAGTTGAACTACGTTGCCTTCAGGAAATTGCAAATCTGTAACTTTTATTTAATCTACGGACTTAGATTGTTTTTGTTTTGCTGATCATGCCTCGGGATAGCTATGAATAAAAGTAGATATCTTGAAGCATACACAACAAAACGTGAACAATTTAATCCCGGAGATTAAATAGAATTGTTTGCATTAAATTTATTGAAGCTTACACAGATCGACAAACTCCTGAAGAATGCCATAGAGCGCAACGGCTGAAACATTAATACTTTGTGTGTGTGTATGGGGGGGGTGACCAAATGAACGACACGACTACAGACTTATTTGTGGCGCGTTTCCTTCAGATAATATGCTTATGCAGGCAAATAATACTATTATTGAAAGAATTAATCTTATTCACAAAAGGTGCAAATGAAAGATGCAAATGAAATCCAATAAATTCTGGCTACAGTTTACATAGAAACGTTAAAGATACAGAATTGCACGGCTTTTGAATTACAGTTTTGATGTACGATGTACCTCTGAGTTAAAGTTTAATTTTTTTATTATTTTTCTAATGTCATTATTTTTAATTCGTGATTCTGTAATAAAAAGTATTTCGAAAGGAGCACAGTCATTAAATTCTAAGAAAAAGCATGCGAAGACACCTGTAAGATTTGATCCCATGGACAGTCCATATTGCTGTCAATAAGATTGTTAGGGAAAGTGAAACAACATTTGTTTTTCATAAATCGGAAAATATAAGTGTGATCATTGGCCGGGAGAGATTGTCTTTTTGAATTACTTAAACGTTTCTTTAAAAGATATGATAAATTGTTAACTAGCACGATAGTGATAAAGAAGTTCATATTTAAACGAGTTATTGGTCTAACCTAGCCTGAAACCGGGAAATCCTGCGACTCACTATCCGTCAAAGCATTTACTTTTGACCTAATATACCAGGAAAAACCATGCTGTCACAGAACCAACTTCAACCAGTCACTGCAGAGAATTATGTCTCCTGTATTCCATTCGAATATTCAGCTAAGATGGAACCTGCAACAAATGAGAATAGTTGAACAAGAATAATCTTACTTATTATAAAACGCAGATTGTGTGTGTGTGTGTGTGTGTGTGTGTGTGTGTGTGTGTGTGTACGTTTATATATTGGATCGGATTTCCTACATTTTTCAACCGATTTCAACAAAACTTCACAGGACTACATAATTTTACCATGTGGTGGTTCTGACAGTGCCAAAAATTGGAAAAGCAATTGTTTTTGCATGAAATCAATTTGAAAACACGATTAAAAGGCATTAATGAAAGGGGGACAACTCATATCGAGTTATACGTATTAATATCGAGTTATACTTATTATAAAACCCAGGTTGTTTGTTTGTGTGTGTGTGTTCGTTTATATATGGGATCGGATTTCCTACATTTTTCAACTGATTTCAACAAAACTTCACTTTTTTTGACAGGTAGTGTTTCTTATTGTCTTGCACACTTTTTTTCTTTTATTTTCACGTTCAGAATGCTTTAAAAATTCCATTCACAAGACAATTGTTTATAATAAAATTCTATTCAATTGATAGACTCATAACGATTGAAAACAATGTTTTTGTTTGAGTTTGGGTTTGACCAATTCGTTTGAAAAAAAAAAAAAAAAACTAATTAAGACATGCGTGTCTGTCAACCTTAAACAATAATCTTTATCAATTTTTATTTTGCACTCTTTATGGTGGTCGATACTCGATCTATCTCTTACTGTTACATCCCCGGGCAATGCCGGGCTCTACTATATATATATATATATATATATATATATATATATATATATATATATATATATATATATATATATATATAGTACGATTTAGTTCCATGGTCTTAGTCAAAATTTAAACGTGGGGTCAGTCAGTTATGTGCCATGCGAGATACACACTTAGGCGACCATTTATCATTCGATACACGACTGACGAGGCAGCTTTTCCCGCAGTATTTTGCCATTCCTTTCTGCAGTAGACCAGTTACCATCCAAGGCTATAGAAGCCCATCTATTTTGCTATTTACCCATAGTTGTGAGAAGTAGAAGAGGATGCATACCTTTTCCTAGGGTATTAGCACGTAAGTGAATGTAATAAATTCGACTGGAATTCGAACTCGGCTCTCCGATTCCTCACAATATGTGCGGCTATCCATTACTCTACCGTAGAGTTTATAACTCTGTTTAACTACATTGGACACTGTTTTGTCTACAACACTGATTAAATAAATAGTTATTTGCTCACCTGTATGTGTACGTAATCGCTCACATATATGGTTGATCATATCTTTTTATTTAGGTCATATATATATATATATATATATATATATATATATAAATTGTTCACGTTTTGTCGTGTATGCTTCGAGATATCTACTTTTATTCATAGATATCCCGAGGCATTATCAGTAAAACAAAAACAATCTAAGTCTATATATATATATATATATATATATATATATATATATATATATATATATATATATATATATATATATATATATATATATATATATATATATAGGTGTATTAAATAACCATTCTGTAATATGTATAAAAGTAAATACGCGGTTCGGAAAATAGGAGGCTGAAATAACCAAATAGTTATGGAAATATATTGTCAGATCAATAGTTCAATATTAAAATTATTTATATATATATATATATATATATATATATATATATATATATATATATATATATATATATATATATCTGAGCATGAAGAGAAAGCTTCAGAAACAAACAGGAAGTTAGGCAAATTTATTCCATACGGTTGAGCATCAGCTTATATATACGCGTTCTTCCATTTTCGAAACAAACTTATAAGCCATTATGGCGTCTGTATCAATTTGACACAATTTCCTTGATTTCACCACCAAAAGTGTGAAATTTTAGAAAGAAAAATATATACCTTAACGCTTTCGTCCTTAAAAGACAAAATTACACCTTTTTTTTTTCTTGGTGTATTTTTCATGAGATTCAATGAAGTTGTAAATGAAAAGAACAAGACTATATAAAAGCTGTTTTTGGAATATATTTTTTTCATTTTCCAAACATTCCCGTATATCAATCAAACGTGAAGATAAACAGCAAATTTTTAGAAATAAAACGCAATATATCAAATTTGTCTTATATATGAAGTATATAATATTGTAGCCTAAATTGTTGCTAAAATATTTATGCGTTTCCTGACAGAGTGGAAACAATGTTTGAAAATAGATAAAAACAAATCAAGGTTTCGAATGCTTGATTTTCAATGGAAGTTGAATATTGAGAATATATTGCGATACCAGATCTAACCGCTGACATTTATTTTTGAACTTCACTTAGAAAATATGAATCAAAGAGAAATAAAACATTATAGGATAAACAAATGAGAAATTTTAATTTTCGAGAATGCCATAATATATATTTAGGGAGATAGAGGATTCCTTCATGAACTAAAGCTGTTGCTAGGTTAGTGAGTGGTGCATATTTCCGCTAATTGATTAGGGCAAAATCTTACTGTAAAGAACTCACAAATGTCAGTTTTAACCTCTTCCTGTGTTACAAAAGCTGTTTCTTCCAAATGATTCTCTAAGCTACGAAGCAAATGGTAGTCTGAAGTATCAAGATCGAGAGAATAAGGTGGCTGAGGAATTTTCTCCCAACCAAGATCTTCGATCTTTTGTGACGTGATTTTTGCTGTGTGGGGTCGCGCATTGTCCTGATGAAACATCACCCCTTTTCGATTCACTAGAGCAGGTCTTTTTTTTCCTCAAAGCTTGGTTCAAACGTTCTAATTGCTGACAGTATATTTGAGCATTAATTGTTGCATTAGGTGGTAAGAATTCAAAGTGGATTATTCCTTAGGGATCCCACGAGATTGAAAGAAGAACCTTTTGACCATGAAGTTCCCTTCTCGGCTGTGTCTGGGGTCCTTCCCCTTTACAAAGCCACTGTCTACGACGCTTAACATTTCAATAAAAGATCCATTTTTCGTTGCCAGTCACAAGTCTATGCAAAAAAGGTGAAACAAGTTGGCGAAAATGGTGAGAAGAGCAGATGTCAACTCGGGATTTGAGGTTGTTTTCAAACAATTCATGAGGCACCAATTTTCCAAGTTTAGAAACTTTTCCAAGTTGTTGAAGATGACGATGAACAGTTGTATGGTTTGAACTGAGAACCACTGCCAATTCGTCAACTGATAAAATAGGATATTCTTCAAGGGCTGCTTCAAGAAGCTTTTCATCAAACTCAACTGGACGTCCGGTTCGATCTTCATCTTCAAGGGTGAAATCTCCACCTCTGAATTTTGCAAACCATCTTCTGCAATTTCTTTCATTCACATATCCCTCTATAAACTGAGTAAATGTTTCTAGCCGCTTCGGCTGCTGAGTCTCCTTTCTTGAACTCATAAAGAATTATGTGCCTCAAATGATACTTGGGTACTTCCATGCAAGCAGGGTTTTAATCAAACAAAATTTAATTTTATTGTTATCTGAAATAAAATTTGATCAGTTTAAATGCATCTAAACATAAAAATAATGTTCAGTTAAAATTCGGACAGAACTTATGGGATGACATATATATATATATATATATATATATATATATATAAGGCTCAAACACTGTTTGAGCCTTTTATATTATATTCTTATTCTGTCCTAGACATTGAGTTCTATCTGTATTCTATTCCCTTGGGAATATATATATATATATTTAAACTAATATTACCAATATATATTATCATCCGCAGACAGACTGTTTTACATCTCATCAGTGTGGATAGACGTCTGTTTGCCTCTAGCTAGGATCGAAACCCGGTTGAATTGTCGTCAGTCAGAGATTCTACACCTAAGCTGTTGGCACATGGCAGGGATGAAGGTGAAATTAAGCATATTTATTTTAGATAAAAACACAGTGGCTGAGAGAACTCGATTCGCTTTACCGAAGACTTGCATTAGTAGCTGTAATATTTACTGTTTACAGAGAGCTCAAACGAAATAAATTTTTCAGGAGCATATATTGTCTCATATATGTGTTTATGAAGACAGAAGTATTCACCCCCTTCTATAATTAAAATAAAGCTGTAATATCTCTAATTTTCATGGACAATTCATTCGTATTCTCTCACAGTGATGCCTACAACAATATTTTTTCATTTTAATATCAAACGATAATGTAAAATTACCAAAATAAAATTTAACATAAGTGAAAATTAATTGCTCTCTTGTCATAATAATCAAGTGTTCAAAGTTTATTTTTGATTATTGTCTTTAATCGTTTTTGATAGTTCTTTACGAAATCACTGATATGTATTTGCTCCACTTTTCTTTGGCAATAGCTTCTAGTTCCTCCAAATTTGAAAAACATCTGTCTTACTTTTTCTTCATGTATGCCCATAATTTTTCAATTGGGTTTATGTCAGGAATTTGTTCGGTGTACACCAATAACTTAATTTTGCTGTGATGGAAGCATATTGTCAAAATTTGTGCCGTGTGTTTCTGGTCATTGTCATATTGGAACGTCCAGTGATGCCCTAAAGACAACTTTCGTGAACTTTTTTTTTTTTTGGTTTAAGGCACATCATCCATTTTAGGTTATGTAATATCGACAGAATTTTTATTGCTGGCAATTCTTTTTTTTTATCAAATGTATTGCTGGTAATAATTTTTCTCTTCGAAAACATTGCTGTATTTCTGGTATTAAAACCTATTTATACACTTTCATAGTGTTTTGATCCCAGTTTCGGGTTAACTATTTACCCATATCTGGGACCCTAACAGGTGATACCACCCCGGGTCAGGGAACACTAGCAATTAAGATGTAGTTCCATGCTCCTCAAAAGCTCCTGATCAGAGGTCTTGCTGTTGGACGTAGTTTATGGTCTCACACAGGACAGGAAATTTGTTTTAAATTATGTTTAAGAATAGCCAAATATTGCTCTGTATCCATGATACCCTGGACTGAGAGTAGTTTTCTTGGTCTAGAGGCAACAAATCATTCCCAAAGCCCGAAAGCGACAAGAAACGTGTTTAATTGTAAGGAGCTAATTTTTGGCTTGTGAGCTTTGTTCATTTTCCTTCATACATAATGGGAGTTCCTGTGACTGAATAATTCTAGTTTCGTTTTATCTGAGCATAAAGCAGTGTTGCAGTATTTACTCTCATGTTCTAGATGGCTTCTAACATAAGCCATGGAGGTTTCCTTGGGCGACAAGCTGGATATACTGTTCGATGAAATCATCTAGTGGCGGTCTTCGTAAATATATTCAACCCTGATGTCTTTACATCATGGAAAATGTCATTAAGCGACGATTCTTCGAGATATCGCTAACAATTTTCCTTTCCATTCAGAAATTAAATTTTCTGCCTACCCTTAATTTATTCTCAATACAACGAGTTTTATTGTACTTCTTCATAATGCTACACATTTTCGATCTATAAATATTTAAACACTTGGAAATTGTTCCATATTCACCACCTTGTTTGCACGCATCATCTACCTTCATTCGGAGCTATGGCTGGAGAACGAATGATTTATTGTGTTATATAGTCTTAGAGAATCAGGTCTATACTATTTCATTTTCAAAAATGTTTTGTATTGAATGTCAAAGTAAAAAAGAAGATCACAATTGACATAGAGCAATTTTATTTCATAATTTCAAAAGGCGGAGGACGTATCATTATGGACTGCGTCAATATTTATAAAAATCTATAAATATGCATATAACAGAGTGAAACTACTAAAACTTCAGAGATTCATGCATGGCCCATAACTGACAAAGGTTTTTTGTTTTTTTTTATTAGTGACAAGAATGTTTTTGGTTTAATAATTTGTGTAATATATTAAACATTTTACATGATTTGGGGAAATTAGGACAGAAATAATATGTTTAATAGGTCTTCGTGTAAGTAATGCGCCTGGCTAATAATACTTGTGCATCTGTTTGCAGTAAAATATTTTGATGCTTTTTTTTTCGGCGCAGTATCTTAATTACTGGTGTGGATTTTTTCTGAGAATAATTTTATTTGTTTATCAATGATCTAAATGGGAAAATTATTGACTAATGTTTGTTTCATTTGTTTTCTTTCATTCCGAAATATTCTTTGAGAAAGCGAAATTTGGTGTGCTATAAGAAGTTTTTTTTTGTCACTGGTAATTTATATCTGTGTGCGTGTGTATATACATATATCTGAGGTATATTATATATATATATATATATATATATACATATATCTGAGGTGTATATATATATATATATATATATATATATATATATATCTATATATATATATATATATATATATCTATCTGAGGTATATATATATATATATATATATATCTGAGGTGTATATATATATATATATATATATATATATCGAGGTATATATATATATATTTATATCTGAGGTGTATATATATATATATATCTATCTGAGGTGTATATATATATATATATCTATCTGAGGTGTATATATATATATATCTGAGGTATATATATATATATATATATATATATATATATATATATATATATATATATCTGAGGTATATATATATATATATATATATATATATATCTGAGGTGTATATATATATATATATGTATATATATCTGAGGTATATATATATATATATATATATCTGAGGTATATATATATATATATATATATATATATCTGAGGTATATATATATATATATATCTGAGGTGTATATATAGGTGTGTATATGTATATATATATATCTGAGGTGTATGTATATATATATATATATATATATATATATATATATATATATATTTTTTTTCAAGGCAAATGGCGAAAGGCTTTTTTCCTTCGTTTTGTCTTTATTTATATATATATATGAGTGAGAGAGATTTGGGTTAACAGAAGTGAACAAATATCTTACAGCCATTTTAAATTGTACATTTTCAGTTTCAATTATCATGTAAATTAAATTGTACACTCTAGACTCAGAGATGAACTCAAATTTCCTTCGTGCTAATAATTTGCTGATTTTCACGAAATCTGGAAACTTGGCTAAGAAAATCGCCAAAGGGCGATAACTCTATCATGAGGTGCCATAATATCGCGCCGCAGTATAGAGAAGGATGAGAAAACAAAAATATGAATAAATAAAGGAACAAACAGAAATTGTGCTGACAATTGTATCACGTCAACACACCTGCGTCTCTTGGTAATGTAAACTTTTACTCGCCATATTTTTATTGGTGTAATATTTTCTGAATAGTGTTCTCCGCAAAATACAAGTATGTTCTTTTGTTCGAAAAACAACCGTCATCACTCAAAGTTATCGTCTGTAGCAATTACTGGAAGCATAGAATATTTTCTTTATACAATATGAACATGAAAAAAAAAAAAAAAAATCGAACCTCAACAATGTGTAATGACTTGCGTTTAAACAAGCTTTTTTTTTCTGATTACTTGTTGGGAAAAGGGTCGTATGAAAGCTCCTGGAGATTGAAAGAAAGTAAGATTAAAAAATGAAAATTAATGATGAATGTATGTGTTCCACATAACTTGTAGCAAGATGAAGATCAGTTATACAAGTACATGATCATATATGTGCGTGTGGGTATTTTTCTCGTCTTATCATTGTATATATGAGTTTTGTCGTCGCATGTATCTCTTTGCACACACACACACACACACTATATATATATATATATATATATATATATATATATATATATATATATATATATATATATATAAAACACAGACACAAGGCGAAGAAGACATACCTGTTATATAGATATGTTTATTTCATATATGTGTGTGTGCAAGAGAGACATGCGACGACAAATACTCATATATAAACATTGTGATAGGACAAAAAATAACAAACACACATTATATATATATATATATATATACACGAGATTTGTTCAAAAAGTTCTGAGCCTCACCCAGAAAGAAGAGTCATAGCTGTACATTTTTGTTGTGGCAACAAATTACGACGTTTTATAAAATTCGAAAAAAATAAAAAATAAAAAAATAATTCAGATTTTTCTCTTAATGTCCGTGCAGGTGAGGCCCATACAAATGTGAGATGTGGTTGACAAAAATAAAAAAAAAATGGACGAAACAGATGCCCGAGCTCTCAAAGTAGCTGCAAAAGAAACGTACGACTCCCGAAGAAATCCATGGAGATATGTTCCAGACACTCCTCTCCATGCAATTTTGAAGAAGTTTCGTTTTAAAATTCAAGTGGGGTAGGAACGGCACTGACACTGAAGAACAAGTTCATCCCATTTGGTTTGGAACGACGGATTTTCTGTTCATAAGATAGGCATTAGGGGCCTGACGATTGCATCTAGCATAAAACAGCCTGTCGCCTGACAGTGTTGACTTCAATGTTCACTTTTATATTTACACAGGCTCTAACTCTGATATTGGGCACTTTATCCCATAAATATAGCACACCTTAAGAGTATATTTCTTCACGTGTGTGTGTGTGTGTGTGTGTGTGTTATATATATATATATATATATATATATATATATATATATATAACTTGCGCGCAATATAGTGAACCAAACTGGAATTAGATCTCGGCTTTCCGATTGACAATTTCGTGTCCTTTTCCATTACACCACCCACACATCCAAACTGGCAGCACGTAATATTCTTAAATAGTCATCCATCTATGTACTGACCATGTTCGATGTTACATCGGTTATATTAGGGGAACAAATTTTTCAACGTGATATGGCCATAATCCCTGTAATGTAGGTAAGTCCATGAAAATCAATAAAAAGAGCATAGCATGACAAGAACGGGCTTAAATTTGTGAAAATAAATGATCTGCTTAAGTATATATATTAAGAAGAAATGCCAAAGTATTTTTTGATTATTTTAAAAAAATTCTTACTCATTCTTAGCATGTACAAAATTTTATTTAAAAATCTTGGGGTTTTTTTTGCAGTGAAACTCGATATCAGCCATTTTTTTAAATTTTGTAAACTAAGTTAAAATCCTAGTTTAAAATTTTTCCAAAAATCAATTATACGTTTTTCAAAATTTATTTGACGAAAATTAGCAAATTTAAAGATTATTTAATATATTTTAAAAAAAAAATAAAAACCAACTTTTGCTTACTTTCTTCGAAGAAAAATGTTGTTTAAAATAAAAAGGAGGCGATCGTAACATCGTTGGCTATTGACAAGTGATGAATGATTGCTGTCATCACATATCGACAGCTAACGTGAGATTTGAGTTATAATACGGAAGGACATAATTGTCGAAACATTTTGTTTTACATAACCCAGCTTATGTAGTACCTCGTAATTATTAAAAAAAAAACTTTCAGCGTTCCAATTTCTTTTATTTTGTTTTTTTATTACTGTAGCTTACACCATAAGTTTGTTGATACTATCTGTAGAAATTATAAATACTATAAATAAATTAAAATACAAGTGCTGCGCAGCTTTTAGAGGGCAACTATAGCCGCCCCCCTAAAGTCAATACAGATCTGCAATGATAAAGTAAAAATAATCTCAAACATATCAAAAGTTATTTTGTTACACTACAAACAATTTGAACTGAAAAATAAAATGTCTTTTGTCATCATCTGAACCAAATGTCAAGGAAACTTTTGATCTTCAGCCCATGAAACTAGGTATTTCCTGAAAGCAAAGAATGCTCTTTCATTTCAAAGTGAAATTGGTTGGTGTAAATGATTATAAAATTTTCTTCTGGGGATAAAATATGAAAAAATAGTTAAAATTGCTATTCCTGAACACTGGAAACCAGGATTTGTTTTGTTTGTTTTTTATTTTAAATCAGCGATAAGGAAAACAGTGTTGAATTTAAGCCAAAATTGACTGACATTGCTGGGTCAAAGGCCAGCCAGCCGACGACACCAAGCTTTCATCACCTTGTAAAAAGTCTTTTTTTTTTAATCTATGTTTGAACAATGGATTGATGTATTTTTGTTTTTTAACACCTTTTGAGCAGGGTGATGGCAACAACACTTAAGGATAGAACCGAAAACAGTTTGTTTGAAATAACAAATTCACATAAATCTGAAATAATGACGACTCACTGAAAACTGAAAAGTGAAAACTAAACAACTTCAAAAAATTGAAATTGCAATGAGATATGTAAATTAAATGGTACTTTCAAAAATGTAATAATGTTGATGGTGAAAATGGCTTAGGATGATGTTCAAATTTTTTTAAGGAGTAAAAAAGGTTTAATTCAAAATGCTCAGCATGTGTTTCGCACGAAGAATTTGGAAAAATGTAATCGACGTTCAGCGGAGAACGCTTACACTCAAGCCACGTGATGTTTTATTGCTTGTGACCTTCCGTACTTTTTAATTACAGCCATTTTAACGATTTTTATGAACACAAAATTACATTTAATTACTGCGGATCTTCTGATTAGTCAAAACGATACAATTTACAACGCTCTAAAAAAGATCTATCTCATAAGGACACTTAGGAAACGTGTTGCGGCTTTTAACTAATTTTATATTTTAACAACTTAAATGTAAAAATCTATTATAATTAAAGAAATAAATAATTGTATTAAAAATTCATTTTTCATCGAAAATTTTTTTGCTTTCAGAGAATATTGTCCATATTCATAAAAACAACTAAAAGCAAATAAAAGCATTTGAAATTAAATAACATCTTTGTTTTATTGAATTTTGTATGTTACAATTCAGAGCCGATTTTCAGGTAGCGGGGTCCAATTAAAAACAAAAAAAAAAACATGAATTGCATTGCTCAAAGCCTTGTGCTGTTAACTATTGAAATCATTAACATAGACTCGATCGAATTTCTAGCGTTTTCATAAAATTAGTTATGGGGGGTTAATAAATATAAAAAAATATCTGCCATGTCTTTAATAAAAAAACGTATTTATAATAATTTCGATCATCTGTAAATAGTTACTGAAAGTTTCATTAACATCCGACAATTATTTTTATTTTTGCAAGATTTTCCAAATTAATGTGAGTCATACCAAAAAAAATAACTGCTAAAAATTGTCTGTTATTTACTAGTTCCGCTGATACATTAGAGAAACAAGTTTTTTTTTAATCAAAATTTAGAATGTTCTAAAAAGAAAGACAAATTTTGAAAAATAATTAAAAAAAAAACTTTGGTCTTTCCTCTTTATAATAACATTAACATTTAGACTATAAAATTTTGTTTTCGTCAAGTTTGGCGTCTTTTTCATCATGCTATGCTATTTGTTTTAGCGATTTCGTGGAGGTACCGACTGTAATATTTCAGAAGACTGCTGACCGATAATATATATATTACAGTAAAGCTCACCCATTGAGGACTAAACCTATTTGCACTGGTTAAATCAACATCTAATCTATTCATGGCTCGATAGTGGATTGCTTGAAATATGCAACTTGCATAAAATTAAAAAAAAACAAAAAAAAACTATGGATTTACTGTCGAATATATTACGAGACGTGCAGAAAATATCTTATCCGTAAGTCTCACTAGAAGTAATAAACAAAATATTTAACAGAGACATTTCTAATAATACTGAAATCCAATTTGGCGACTATATTTATGCAAAAGACTTTATAAATGAATTAGTCGTCTGGCGAAATAAAATAAAATAAAATTTGAGCCTTTCATTTCAACCCAGTATGAAGAATATTATTCTTTTCTTATCTGTGTTCAGCGTTCTAACGTCTTATTCTGTCTCGAGAGAAAAGTATTGCTCATAAGAAATTTATTCGAATCGATATTCCGAAGAGAGAAGACTGAGCATGTGTTAACCAAAATTTCTCGCGAATTCTTATTTTATGTTCCAAACACCAGATTAACGGTTTAGAGCATATTATCACAGATTAACTGGACAGTGCATTTTGACACTGCCTAGAATTATATCAGAATTCATCGAATGATAATTTCTCCTGTTTAATAGAGATGTTTAATCTTCGGAATTTGATAACCAATGGTTAGCGGCGTGGGAAGCGGAATCGACGCGTTCAAATTCCGGAATAATTTTCTGCATTCACTATGCGCTGACGCCCTTTTCCCCTCTACCTAAACTGTCAAATTAAACTGTGTTCGCTAACCTTTGGTGACAACCAGTGTCCTTTGATGTACAACTTTGAATTTGAAACCTTGTAGAAGTCAAGAAGAAATCATTTACACTACTTACATTCTTTGGATAGTTGTCCTTATCTTCGTTGTCATATCCATGGCCCAGTGAATAAGAACTTGGAGATTTGAGTTAAAAGGGAAATAACTGAAACTGAGATATTTCCAAGAGGCATGGCAAGTGGAACTGGAACAATCTACCCCAATGGATGAAATAAAGGGTTCGGTTTGAAATTCCAATCACCTGAGGTAGACCGGAGCGTACAACGGCCGAAACACCGTGAAAAAGACAGCAACGATGAGTACAACAGTCCGAACAATGTAAATAATCTAAATAATTACAATATCACATCTCAAAAATATGGAGAGTTAAAGAAGTAATCAATCAACTATATCTTAAAATAAATCATGGTGACTCATATCTGAGATGGACACGTGTAACTGTCAATCATACATTCAAATAGAATTATATGAAAGGTTCTTAGCTTAAATTTCTTATACTGTATATTCTAATCTTTGTGTTTGGCTCATTCTGTTTAATACTTAGATCTCTAAGTTGTAATCCGTTTAGAAACTACAAAATCCGGCATAACTGATCATGTATGCAAGAAGATAACTCTGTTGAGTTTAATGTGCTAAGTAAAATAAGAGAGAGAGAGGGATAAAAACGTAAAGAAAGACTACACAGAAATTACTTAAGAATCGGGACGAAAATAAATATATGGGATTCAAAAATCAAAATAAGCGATGACTTTGTAAAAGATGACCCCAAGATTTGAGTTCTGGTGAAATTCTCCTTGTTTGGTGAACCTTACAGGATCAATGAAGGGTTCTTGAAGGAAGGTCCAGAATCTCGCTTGTAGGCGGGAGACATCGTACTGCATGTGCATATGAGAAGAATGGCATTTGACACTCCTAAAATGCAACCCAAACATACAAGGAAGGCTAAATGATTTCGCGTGCAAAAAGTTTATATAAAAGCAAAAATGAAATTAGGAGGAATATCCGAAAATGCAATAAACTATTACAAATTTTTTTATCGCTGAGTATAATTTACACGAGGAAGAAGTAAATAAATGCTATTTTGTGTTAGTCGGTCAATAAGAAGAGCAGACATAGAGTCGACTGCGTTAGCTATTGATCCACTTTCTATGGCATTAAGAAATCTAAGCTTTTACCTACGAATTAATGTATGACTGAAATGAACGAACTATCAATACATCTTAGAGATAGCGTCAAGAGGAAAATGTAGATCTGGGATAAAATATAGCAGGATCAAACACACTTAGGCAATGTTCATGTGATCGATCGACATTAATAATCTAATTACACTATTCAATTCAATTACCCAAGTTTAATTATCTAGTTTGGGGTGCGGGAAAACAAACGGGTGGAGTCACCATATATTACCGAAACACTGACTTGCAAAATTGTCGACGGTACTCCAAACCATGAGACTATGCTTTTAGAAGGCGTGGCATAGATCATGGGTATTTTCAAATCCAATTTCCATATTTGGCGAAAGAAAACTTTGCTCTCCTTGACAACAGACAATGGTAGCTATTGATTTGCTGCTAACTCTGAAACTGTGATCAATCAAATTTTAATTGCACGCTTGTTTCGATCCAGTGGCTTGGCACCAATCTGACAGTAAAGGATATGTATGTATATATGTTAGATGTATCACAGTTAGTCTCTTGGCTATTTTCCAAGAGCAAGCAACTAAAAACTAACTCATTTTCAATGCAAACGTCACATTAAACTATCATAGATTTGGTTTTATATTTGTCGGGTCGTGCGCAATGAATCTCTTTTCGAGAACGGGGAATTCAAGAGGGAAGTGCCGACATCTTGTGAGAACGGAAACGAATTAACAGTTTTATTCGATATGTACTAATTAGCTTTATGCTGTTGGCGATCAAAAATAGTGAAACATACCTTTTATAAATACGTTAGGGTTTCGGAAAAAAATTATCATCAGAAATGGTAAGAAGATTGATGAATATCCATATAAACTTTCCCATTCTCCAATATCTGTCTATATCTCTGAGATGAGGTATTATCATCACTTTCATTATTCGGACTGTTATCTTCATCTTCACTGTCATATTCACAACGCTTCGGTCGTTGTACGTCCCAGCCTTCTTCAGGTGATTGGAATTTCGAACCAAACCCTTTATTTCGTCCACCGGGGTAGATTGTTCTAGTTCCACATGCCATGCATCTTCCGGAGGTCTAAGTTATTTCCCAGTGGATAAAGCCGTTGGTTAGATCCAGTGACTAAACTCAAAGAGTTGTGAATTCAATACCTGGCCACAGCATTATTTATATTATTCGGACTATTGTCCTCATCTTCGTCGCCATATTTATTACAGCGTTTCGGCCGTTTTACACTCCGGCCTTCTTCAGATGGTGGAATGTCGAACTGAAGCCTTTATTTCGTTCACTGGAGTAGACTGTTCTAGTTCCACGTGCCATGTTTTTATCTCCTGTTAATTCCCCTCTCAAAGTTCTCCACTGTCTTAACCGGATATTGGGCTCACACTCTTTGGGTCCTGTCACTGGACAATAGTCCGAATAATGTAAATAATGTACATAATACCTCATCTCAGAAATATGGACAGATACAGGCCACAGCAGTGGTGAAGCAAAACTTGGAGAGTTAAGTTAGAAATAACTGAGACATCCGGAAGAGGCATGGCAAGTGGAACTAGAACGATCTTCTCTGGTGATCGAAATAAAGGGCTCGGTTCGAAATTCCAGTCACCTGCAGCGTACAACGGCCGAAACGTTGTGAATATGGCAGTGAAGATGAGGATAGAAGCCGCCTTTCTCTTATCGCAATAAATAATTGAAAATATCCTCAAAAATCCGGAAGACAATTGAAACGACATCGATGTGGTTAAACCGAAGAATTCTGAATATCAAAGAGACTGTCATCGGTGGGAATGTTTTTAACGAGTTACGAGCTACAAAGAAATTGTTGAAAAGAATAACAAAGTGCTGAAACCTTTGAGACATATTATAAGGAAAGACGGCTTGAAGAATTTAACACTTGTAGGAAATGAAGTAGAAGCAGATGACGGAAGCGAGTAAAACTACTTGAGAGTTTTGTTCTGTTATTGAAAGAATTACTGCTAAGACAGGAAGTAGTGGAAAACGATGAAGGCTTACTCCCTGAAGATACATCTCACAATGAGAGGGAGTTTACCAGATGCTCATCGTTTATTTACCTGTGCCAGGCTTTGCTAATATAAGCGTATTTAATGTTCTTTCAATGACTGTCTATAAATGCCGAGAGGAAGTATTGTACTTATTTACGCTATTGACATTTTTCGAACTGTTTTCCTCATCTTTGTCATATCCACGACATTTCGGCTGTTGTACACTCCAGCCTTCATCAGGTGTTTGGAATTTCGAACAGAACTCTTTATTTAGTCCACCTGGGTAGATTGCTGTAGTTCCACCTATCATACGTCTTCCAGTTATTTCCCTTTAATAACTCTCCATGTTTTTATTCACCTCTTCTGTCCTGGTATTGAACTTTCAACTCTTTGGGTCAAGTCACTGGATTACTTCAACCAACGATTTTATCCAATGGATCAAGGTTCTTTCTTATGCCATGTCCAGTCTGGACGTGTATGGTCATGGCCTCTCACAACAACTTGTCTCTTTTCCTCTTAGTAACATCCTTAACCCTACTTTTCCTGCTTTCCATTTACACAAAATATTGCGATGGTTAGCCATGCTTAATAGCTGATTCTCTTGAATTGAATACAACTTGAGTAATAAATTCTCCATGCCAACTTTTCACATTATGTGTCCCGAAAATCTAAGCTGTCTCGTTTTGATTTTAATTATATTTAATATTTGGCATTGTTTTATAAAACATGTATGATATCCTTGTAAAGTCTTAATTTTGAATACGCCAAACAGTGAGCTTTGACTAGGAGCCACGCGTCTGTGATTGGATTAATCAGTGTATAATTTAAAATAAATGGGTTTAAAAATATACACTCTATATTTCCTTTGACGTTAAAAGAAGTGTCATATTTTCAATGTTTGTTTCACATCAATTTTACACTGAGAAAAGTTTAAAAAATACTCTTCTCAATAGAAGATTATAGCTCTTCAAACTGATTGAAGCAGAGAAGGATTCAGGATTTATCTTTATTTAATGCACTCATTACTGCTATTTTATTTATGCTCTAAAAACGATGGTAACATTTTCAAGCAGTCGCCATTGTTATAACAAAGACATTGCCATCTGGTATTGTCAGGACAACAGATATGACGAGTAATTCAAAATTACAGACATTGCTCACATAGAAGCAGAATTATATTCTTTGGCTGATTATACAAACAAGCAGCCTATTTAACTCAAATGGTGCCCAATTTTTAAACTATTGTCTCTCTTCAGGAGGCCCGGTGGAGTAAAGGATAGCAGCACGGTTTGAGGAATCGGAGAGCCGAGTTCGAATTCCAGTTGAATCCATTACATTCACTTGTGTGCTAATAACCTTGGGCAAGGTATGAATCCACTTCTTCTCCATCCCCAGTTATGGATAAATAGCAGAACAGACCGGGTTCTGTAGCCTTGGATGGTGAATGGTCTGTCGCAGAAAGAAATGGCAACCAACCGCTGGAAAAAAAAATCTGCCTCGTCAGTCATGTATCGGATACCTGATCGCCTAAGCGTGTATCACGCATGGCTCATAAGTGATTGACTCTTCAGGATATAAACTACCAAATCTATCCAAATATTTATTTATGTATTCTTGGTATGAGTTTTAGACTCGCTTTTTCTACAGTTTTCAAGTCAGCATAATTATTGCCCTTGTAGACTGACTGCCACCCAAGATTAGAAAAACTCATTATAGTTTGATATTTAACTCATAGCTTAGGAGAGTATTCAAGGTCACTAGAGCGAAATTAGCGCAGCAAACTAGGCCTGAATTAGTACTCGTCTCGGTGATACGAATTTCTGTGTAATTAACCGTTTCGCTATCCGCACAGTATTTCTTCTGACAGATGAAACTGAATTAAATAAGTAACCATTTGTGAGTTTAGCAGTGAAAACCTTTTTCTGGATATTTTCGTGAAGTATTACTACAGAAGCTGATTTCCATATTTCTCTTTTGATCTTGTGATATGTTAAATTTTAACCTTGCTTTAAAAAATTGGTTAGTAATCTTTTCCCGCTACTTAAGTAAGTCGTATCTTGGCTTTCCCGTGATTGTAACACTGTACCGCATGAAAGTAAAACAGAGATATCAAGAATTATTAGTTTTAAATGAAGTTGGATCAATGTGTCGTGCCAGAAATCTTTTTCTCGTCAGAATCCATCATGCACATTTACAAATCTACCATTCGTTCGTGTAATGAATACTGTTGCCATATCGGGTCTGGTGTTCCTGCTGTACGTCTCGAGATTGACAAAATCGGTATTGTAATCGATAAATGACAAGGTATCTCGATTTCAGTCACTTTCTCACCGACGTGATCACTGTCATATCTACAAACATTTACATGGCGACAGAAGTGACGAGAATTTGCCAAGCACCCAGACTACATGAATTTAAGTGTGATACCAGATACTGACTAAATACAACCACCACTTCTGCTCCAACAGTTCCTTTCTCGCACTTCCCGCCTTTGGAACTCTCTTCCATTTACTTGCTTTTCTGATCACTACAATCTCCAAAAATTTACATGCAGCGTCAATCGCCATCTTTTGTTTTTTTGAATCCCGTTCAACTTTTATCATTTAAATCTTCTTTATACTCAGTCTTGTGTTTCATTTCACACTGTTGGCTCTAGTGTACTCAAGATATTCCCGTCGTGCTTGGGGTGAAATTATTAAGAAGAAAAGACATTTATAAACAGCAACCACATATATTCAGCTGAAAAATTTTTTTTTTTCACATTTCGTTTTGTGTTCTTCAGATCAGATTGTAAACTTGCTTCTGAGGAACGCAACAAAAGAACAAAAAAAAAAATTTCTATGTGGCAAACATAAACAAAAAATCACGAGAGTCTACTTGAAAAAGATTATGCCAAGTAAAGATGTACACCCGTCCATGCATACTATCATACATCAAGAACGACGTTCATATATTTAAGTGTACCTGTACAGACACACAAATGCATCTACATAGCCAAGCTAATGTTCGGTAAGGCTAAATATATTTTATATTAAGAATTTGATATGTAACAAAATTTCGATACCTGTTGGAGAACGCATATATATATATATTTTTCTTTTTTTTACAAAATTTCTCGAACATTCAGGACGGTAAATGTAAGTAATACTGATTAATTAAAAACAAAGCAATTAATTAAATTCTATCTATTAAAATAGCGTATAAGCATAAAATATATTAAATATTTGCCGGACTTAGTCCATTTCATTGTATATTGCCATTGTTTACGTGAAGATGCGCCCAGGGAGCAAATATGTTCGATCGAAAACAATCGTCAGATATTGTTTATTTCAAAATACTAATTTGGACGTTGCTAACAAGAAGTTTCTCTAGATCTCCTTGTAGGAAACAGGTTCGCTTTCTGTTGGAGGACGCATATTTTCTACGAAATTTCTCGAAAATTCAGGCTGGTAAATGTAATTAGTCCATTTTAATTAAAAAACAGAACATTTACTTAAATAAATTGTCTCTCATATATATATATATATCGTTTAAAAACGCACTATCTAGCCGGGCTCAATCACAAATTTAACAATATAGATAGTATGAATATACAACCCCACAAACCAGGACCTACCCACATTTCTCATCTACACAAGACAGACATGCTTACGGAGATGTTGTGGCCTCACGAATATACACACATCATACTAACTCATTCCCTAAGAACCAAATAACAGAGAAACATTCACTTTCCAGTAACCAATAAAACTGTCAAAATGACCTAGGGAATTCAGAGCAGCATGAATCCATCCAGCTCTTATCCTAAATAACAGCTTAAAAGAGACTGTTTGACCAACACAAGGCTGACCAAAATTCATGTTAAAAAATAAAAAAAAAATGAAAATTACAGACAAAAGTTTATTTTCCCCCATCAAGACATTCATTTCTGTAGTTGACTGCTACCTGTAAGCAGATTTTTTTTTCTCCTGATGACGTACATATTGTCCGAAACTAGTCAAGGAATCTAAATGAAATAATAATAAAAACGAAAGAATATTAATATACAACCCAGTGTGTCTGAAGATTTAAATTTAATATTTTTTATTTTCAAAATTATATATATATATATATATATATATATATAATTTTTAATTGGTACGAATAATTCCAAGGAGGACATTAAACCAGTGAGACCTCAATGTTAGTTACAGAACGATATATAATGATAAATTAAGAACATACCATAAAAATCTGTATCGGGTATAATTTTTTTCATGAATATTTTTATATTCATCTCTTCATATCAAAGTTTTTTTTTAAGAAATGGAGTCATTCTATCCAGAGAAACATACTCGGATAAAAACGAGAAAGGGAAATAAGGAGAGAATAAAAAAAGGAAAGATATTAATAAAAAAATATTAAAAACCTTCTCTCTATCCATTTCTCTCTTCCCTAATTTTTTAAAATTTCATATTGAAAATTTTCTTTTTTTTCTTCCTCTTTTAATATAAAATATTTTCCTTTTCCTCTCCCTCTTCTTTTTGTCTGGACAAAGTGATTTCATTTGTTAAAAAAAAACAAACGAAATCGGTCTTAAGTGATGAATATATAAATATATTCATGGAAGAAATTATAACTGAAATATTTTTTTAACGACTGATTATATATATATATATATATGGAAGATTGAAGTTTATAAGCTGTAAATTCGAACTTGCCTACCGAACGCTCCTTTGTGGCCGAGTCGGTTAAGGCACGTCAGCGTAAATGACGGTTCCGTATAGGATGCAGCTTCGAATCCTGTCAAAGGACGAATATTTTCTATGAAAATTTCTCGGACATTAAGGCCGGTAAATGTTATTTAATACAGTTTATTATAAACAGAGCACTTACTTAAATACTTGTATCTATAAAAACATAAAAATGTCTTTAATAAATAAATTGTCGGACTTTTTCCATTTCTTTATATATATAATTTTTTTTCATCGGGTGTTTGGAACGTCAGTCACAGCATGTGGAGGACACAATGTATCATAATTCAAAGTTCTCAATTTTATAAGGCTTGCGAAGCCAATTACATCTTCTCCTTTGCATAAATGCATGTTCTGCAAAATGAATCCTACCCTGCCTTGATAATTCTCTCACAAGATCACTATCCACAAGGACAAACGTCCATATAAAGTTCATTAAAGTTTGATAGGTACGGGAGGGCCGGTTCCATGTCATGCTTCGTTCCTCCGGTGTCAATATTTTGGATTTTTATCGGTGGGGCCCGCCTAAAACAAGTGTTCTATACAGCAGACATTAGTAATGCAGAAACCATTACTCAACTTGTGGAAGACTGCGAAACTGATCAACACCGTGTGAGATTATTTGAAAGGGCCCGCCAGTCAATAATCCGACGGGTATCTGCGTGCGTAAAAGGAAGCAGAGGACATTTTGAACATTTCTTATGAGTTGCTGTGTTGAGGTACAAACATGGACTTGTG
>CAHIKZ030003337.1:567500-647500 GCA_903632075.3 Acanthosepion pharaonis | reverse complement strand
ACGATTAGTTATGACTAAAAATAACTAAGTGTATTTGAAGCTGAGATGGCTTGCCTGTCGACGTCCCAAATGCTTGAAGGCTTACAATTTATTTATTTCAGGTATGTCTTCAGAATATTATAATAAACTACTAGTTTATCGGATTTTTATGACAATATTATTATTACGACAACCGTAAATTGTCGTTGTCGTCATTATAGTAGCAAAGAAACACAACTTTCTGTTTTATGGTTTTATATCAGCAAACGCTTTTTACGGAAGTAGATATAAGCTCAAGAAAGAGAGGACACGGTTTATTTATTGTCTGTTATATGAATCAGTCCATGAACTGAATTGAATTCGAGCTTAATGAAGAATTCTTAGAGGTTTGACTTGAATTTGATGGTAATAAGGAGACGTTGTTCTAAGAGGAGATAACTCTTGTTTAGCTCGGCCTGTTCCTTTAAATATCGGAAAGGCGTTTGACATGATAGATTTCTTCACAATTTGAAAGATTATGGTGTTTCTTCGTTAATCTTATAAAAAAAAAAAGAAAATGTCTTTAACAGCCACTCCTGCGTATCATTTTAGATAGATAGATATTATTTCCCTTTAAAATATCCTTTTTTCCAACACGAAGTAAAGTTTTTCAGATGAAAATTTAATCAATTGAAATCAAACAATTTTTAAATCAGAATTGTAATTTTGTAAATGAAAAGTAAAATGTATTTTCGCAAGGAAAACTTAAAAAGCATTAAAATATTTAAAAAAATATTAAGAGAAACCACATCATTCGAGGACTATCAATAGCAGCAACAACTAAAATGGATAGCACCCCTAACTCAAAGAGAAAATAATGATATAATCGAGATATTGACATCCCACATTATTTCAAATGGAAGATTTGGAGAAAGACCCCCTCAATTCGGGAATGAGATATAACGGTCACTGAACATGGAAAACCTATTTTCCTGAAAAATTCTTTTAAGAGAAAGATTTTATGAATTTCAATCGACAGTAATACTGGCTGCCCGGCCAATGAATGCCAAATATTTCCTAATAAGCAAATGGATAATATTATCATCACCATGTTTTGTTCACTTTACGCTAACACAATTGGGGAATCAATTCTTCTCCAGCAAATGGTCAAATAAGAAGAGTAGGATCTCTTACATTGGGTATCAATCAGTATAAAAGAAGGGAAAACAATTAATTAAAAGAAAGCATTCAAGAGAAGGGTAACGTTTTAATACATGCAATTCTCTTAAGGTTTTGATATTATTCTGGAAGGGTTAAATTCCGTTGCAATAAGACAAGTGGAGAGCCGTTCGGAGATTTTTTAGCCGTAACGCAGAATTTCTATGCTATAAGCTCGTTTGAAATGTGTGGCTGGTTCTGTACAAGCCAATCGCTGCTCCAATCAAATCCTATATGCGACCAATGTAACAGTTTGATTCTAAATAGAACGGCTGTTGAAAACAATGGAAGAGTCCATCTCTCTCTCTCTCCTTCATATATATATATATATATATATATATATATATATATATATATATATTACAGTAGCGAGCATAAAGATCAAAACGATGTTAAGAAAAGTCTAAACGTGAAATAACTTTTTTATTTTAAAGCTTCATAGAACATTTTACCAAGGAAAAAATAAAGATATAAAGGTAAATTATATAATTCCAAAAAATAAAGCTCAATAAACGTATTTTCATAAAGTTAGAAGAATAGTATCAAACATTCGAAAAAAAAAATTGATGATCAAAAACATCAGAAAGCTTAATAAAATCATACTATTATAATAGATACATCATATCCAAGTGAAAATAGCGTTCATAATTCTTTAGTACTTGATGTGTAAAAATTTACTTTCAATAATAGATTGACATCTTTTTCTACATGAGCGAATTTTTGTCTTGCATTCATTAAGGGATATTTTCTCCTATTCTTCTTTCAAATTAATCCATAGTTCTTCGACGTTTTTTGGATTCTTTCTCCTTAACTCTTTCATTTCGTAACTTCCAAACATTCTCAATACGATCCATGCCTTGGCTTTGAGCAGGCCATTCCATATCAGTAACATCATCCTCAGAAAGAAATGTCTTAACAGACTTCGCTGTGTGACATGGCGCGTTATCTTGCATAAATACAGCTGGTTGATTAATTACAGTTCTCAAATTAGGTACTTTTTTTCTTCAATATCTCTTTGTATACAGTTGTGTTAATTTTACCGTGTAGCCTAACAAGAGGTCTCGTCCCATCGGGTGAAATCATGCCAAACACCATCACACTTCCACCTCCAAATTTAACGCTGCTTTTTCTGCACTGAGGCAAATATCGTTCCTTAAGACTGCGTCGAACGTACCATCTCCCGTCACATTCGAACAGGTTAAACTGACTCATCGCTGAAATGATCACAATCCCACTGTTCTTCTGTCCATATGACGTGTTCGGTGGCATATTTCAATCAGCTTATTCGATTCTTTTTAGAAATATAAGGATTCGTAGAGGCTACTCGACTGTTCAAATTTATTTCATTTGTGCCTTGATATTTTAATGCCAAGTTTAGCATTAGCTCTTTTAGAGATAGCGGTTGCTGTTGCAAAGTTATCCTTTCTTGATTCATTACCAATCCATCTTTCTTCCTTTGCAGTAGTTTTCTTAGGCCTGCCAGGTCGTTTCTTGGCGTCAGATGACACAGTTTCCTCAAGTTTTCTGAAAATACTATGAATATCACTTTTTGATTTCCCCACACTCTTTGAAATATCCCCAATCGAGAATTTATCTTCATTACGTAAATTGACTATCAGTTTTCTAAGTTCCAATGACATCACAAATTTTTTCATCATGTTTACAATGCAAGAGCCAGTAAGGAGCCGGTGTAATTTAGTAAAATACCCGATTTTATGGTCTTACCCTAAAATAATTTCAAAATGCAAAATGATTATTAAATTTTATGGATTTATTTAAAAGTTCTGATGTTTTTGATCAACTATTTTTGACGAATGTTATATAATTATTCTTATAATTTTATCAAAATAAATTTGAGCTTTATATTTTTGAATTATATAATTTACATTTATATCCTTATTTTTCCTTGCTAAAATGTTCTTTGAAGTTTTAAAATAAAAAGTTATTTCACATTTAGACTTTTTCTTAACATCGTTCTGATCTTATGCTTGCTACTGTATATTGCACATTAAGTGCTGGTGCTAATAAAATAGTGCTCCATGTATAACAACAGAGCTAAAATGTATATTAATGATAGATATATATCTTTCACTCACCGGTACCAAAAATCAGTAGCAAAACGCAAGATGCTGATTAGAAACTGACCGTTACATAATAACCATTACGTTTTGCATGAAATTCCGAATTCTGCTACCGGGGAGAGAAACGCGCGTATATATATATATATATATATATATATATATATATATATATACATATATATAAAAACATTAGGCAGCATATAATTTATATACAAACAAATAATCACGATGGATGTAGCCAATAATAGCATTAATATTGCTGATTGATTCTATGCGTGATTATTTCTTTATATATATATAGATATGTGTGTGTGTGTGTGTGTGTGTGTGTGTGTGTGTGTGTGTGTGTGTGTATACGTATCTGTATATATGTTGTGGAGTGATTTTCACAGTGGAGGCTTGTATTTGTACTAAGTCGGTCCTAAAATAGGTTCGACGTACAAAACGTTAGGAACTTGATGTAATAGGTATAACGCAGAGTAATCTAGTTGTGGTCGCTGATACTTTAGTATTCGACTAAGTATCGTCCGACATCGACTGACCGAGTGACTGAGCGACCCCCCGTTTCTCTTACTACTCCTACTTATATTAGGTGGGGCAGTCTATTAATATAAAATTGGCGTGTTTCACTCTAACAATATATAAGAATGCAGTTGAAGTCTGCGTGTAGTAAAAGTTAGTTTGTCACTTTTAAAATCTGTCCAATGAGAAAATTCCAGTCTGGAGTTTTGATCAGACCTATTTAGCGATGAATGCCTGTGAAAATATAAGCTACCTGTATGAATTGAATTTTAATTTAATTAATCCATATATATATATATATATATATATATATATATATATATATAGATAGATAGATAGATAGATAGATAGATAGATATACGTTTCTGATGTGTATTATTAGCACAATAACTGTCAAAGATAGTGGTGTGTTTAAATTTTCACCAGAAACCAGATGAATGGTAAAACAGTAGGAAAGTTTTAAAACAATTTTTGGTGTTCTTCAAGGAAATATATATATAGTGAAACCCGGATATAAGAGAGATTTTCTCTGGTCCCAAATTAGAGCTTGTGTTAATGTATATAAAATAGACCAAACCCGGATATAAAAAAACCGGATATAAGAGACTTCTTCTCCGGTCCCGACAACTCTCTTATATCCGGGTTACACTATATATATATATATATATATATATATATATATATATATATATATATATAATATATATAATGTTTGTGTGTGTGTTGATGGCAGAACAGGGAGTGGATGAGAGATTGGAAAGCCAAACATTATTAATAGCTAAGCTTAGGAAGTTGCAGAGGGCGATGATTTCCCACTCCCCGAAGGAACACGCTACATAGAAGACGAAGTTTACCTACAGTTGCGAAAATAACAGATTATTCATTCTGGAAAAGTTTTATTCTTATAAAATCTTTTAAATTATTTTTTACTCCCCAAAATTACCATTACTTATTTCTAAAAGAGCCTCATTAAAGCTACATTACAGCGATGAGGAAGTGACTGAAGCTGAGACGTTAGTTTAGGGCCAGTAATTTTGCTAATTCTTCTTTGGATTTTATCAAGAATCTCTAAATATACAGCAGGATCAGCGGACCATATGTGAGAGTAATATTCAAAGCATGGACGATTGGCAGACTTATAAATATTTAAGATAAATTCTGGAGAAGAAAATTGTTTTGCACGACACAGTGACCATCTTTCTTCGTAGCAGATAGATTCACTATAATAATCCCAATTTATGTCAGCTGAGAATGTAAGCTCGTGAAGGCACAACGAGGAAATCTATGACATAGTGTAAACAAATTCTCTTGCAGCCGGTATTGTTCGTTAGGATTTCAGATTAAAGTGTAATGTTTACTCCATGCAACTACACAGATGTTCGGAGGAGGTGCGGGCGGTCAAAATTTAAGAGAATTTTTGATGTTTCGGTATTTAGTCTTATCTATTTCATTTCTTTTCCTTTTTATTTATGTTTTTATCACCGTTATTATCAAATATCCGAAATTGTGATGATAGAAAATGTGAAAAAAAAGGTGAAACGCTGTAAGAAATCAGACGTATATTTACAGTGAATGATCCAGCAATTAAGGACATTTCTATACACTTTTATTTTAGTAAATTGCCTTCATTTGTAATCAAAGTAGCATTTCAAAAATTAAATATATAAATAAAAATATTATATATCGTTTTCCGTATATATTTTTTTTTTAAAAGTAAGAGATCAGCCAATCAGGCTACCTTGACTTCAACCTTTCGGTGTCTTCAGGCGATTCGACTTAAATAATTCCCTAATTATTTTTTAATTTCCTAAAGTGTTATAAAACTATTTAGCTCGGATCATCTGGAGATACTGAAACGTTGAAACCAAGTTAACGTGATAGGTTCAACTCGTAATTTTTTAAAAATTAATTTTTTATCGTATTTTATTTTTTTTATAAGTGTATTGAGCACTTTTTAATACTACTATTTCCTAGTCTAATTCTGACCAATACCTTGTGTGTGTGTGTATATATATATATATATATATATATATATATATATATATATATATAAAGTGGCCGGAAGAACTTGAGACAATGGACAATTTTATTTTTATATTTGCAGAATAATTACTTTAACAGTAATTATCCATATCAATCCTTTTTGTTATGTCCCTGACTCCGCCATTTTGTGGTACTGTGCCCATATTTCAAGGGGTTAATCTGTATATTAAATATTTCCAATTGTGACGAATAAACTTTTTTCTAAATTTTTTTAATATATATATATATATATATATATTATATATATATATATATATATATATATATGTGTGTGTGTGTGTGTGTGTGTGAGAACATAGAAGTCAGCACTTAGAGGCGACAGAAAAAAAATATTATGCTTTGTTTTACATAATTTTACTACGACACGTGTTTCTGGTCTCGCGACCGTCTCCAGGTAAAAGTGGAGATTTCTACATATTATTAAAAATAATTAATTTTTCTTCATGTTCAATGTGAAATGTTCTCGATATGAGACATTCTCTGTTTGTGTGTTGGCAATCCGAATTTTCTTTCTAGAATTGTCAATGAAGAGTTCTGCGCGAAGGGTCATAAAACAATTAAGGTTTGTCCAGCGAGTAGTTATCGGCATTTAATCTTTTAATACAAAAAAACACACAACATGCACACAGGGTGACCCAATACAATGATCAAATCGCTCACATACATGGACGCACACTCATATACGGGAGACACGAGGAGACATATATATGTGTATGTACACATACATACATTTATGTATGTATATGCGGATGTTGACAACTTAAGAAGTGCGTGTGTGTGTGTGTGTGTGTGTGTGTGTGTGTGTGTGTGTGTGTGTGTGTGTGTGTACTGGTTCCATGTAGCTTGGGAAATATGTGTGTATATGTGTGTGTGTACTGATTACTTGTGGTGTGATAGTGTGTATGTGCGTATGTGTGTGTGTATGCGTATAGGTACAAATAAGTTTACGAATTCATCGTAGTAAGACAATATGTATGGAGGGGAAATATACGCACGCATATATACACGCATGCTGACAGGAACACACCAAAATAGAAACAGATCCAAGAGCACATAGGGGTCACTAAAACATTAAAAGATTAAATGCCGATAACTACTCGCTGGACAAACCTTAATTGTTTTATGACCCTTCGCACAGAACTCTTCATTGACAATTCTAGAAAGAAAAATTCGGATTGCCAACACACAAACAGAGAATGTCTCATATCGAGAACATTTCACATTGAACATGAAGAAAAAATTAATTATTTTTAATAATATGTAGAAATCTCCACTTTTACCTGAAGACGGTCGCGAGACCAGAAACACGTGTCGTAGTAAAATTATGTAAAACAAAGCATAATATTTTTTCTAAATAAATCCACATTACAACCAAAAACGTTTGCGGCACCTCTCTTCTTTTTAATATATATATATATATATATATATATGTGTGTGTGTGTGTGGATTATGGACTGAAGCTAGTCAGAAATACTGAAGGTTTATAGCCCATAGGTATACATTGACTTTTGAAATAATTCAGCATTACATGTAAAACTTGGAAAAAAGAAAAGGTGCATTCTTATGTAATATAAAATACAGTATGAGGTTTACTGATGCACCAATTGTGGTTTGAAAATTACTTAAAAAAAAATTACCCAAGACAGAGTCAACAATGGTATTTCTAAAATATTCAAATTAATCTCTATTCATCTTAACAGTACGAATTCTCACTCTGCCACGGACACTTAATAAAGACATTTCAGACGTTCTTTTGTGAATGACTGGTGAGCGAATTAATTTTATAACATTGATGTTCGATATCACACGTTTGCAAAGCAGTGATTTTTTTTTCTTGTTCATCTTATAAAGCTATCGACTATTATTTACTGTCTGGTTACTGTATTCTTTTCCTTTACTAGTTATTTTTAGTATCGTTAGTAAAATGAAGGATAAAATATGGAAAGGACATCACTTATTAAAAAAATCAGATTAATTCTTATAAAACATTCTTGAAATCACCGTTCGATCCTTTCTAATGTATTCTTGTCATGCACTGATTAATTCATCTTCAATCATTATTTGATTCTTTTGAGTAAATGTTGAGCGGCCATGATCCTTGAGAGGAGACCATAGTTGTTCTTTTCAATTAATATCTTTAAATTACAAAGGCATTTAAAAGAAATAACAAAAAGAAATAACAAAAAGAAATAACAAAAAGAAATAACAAAAAAGTAACAAAAAAAGTAACAAAAAAGTAACAAAAAATAACAAAAAAAGTAACAAAAAATAACAAAAAAGTAACAAAAAAAATAACAAAAAATAACAAAAAAAATCAAAAAAAAAAAAAAAAAAATCACCGAGGCTTGTTTCATAGCTAACGTAGCGATATATTTTCCACCGATGCCAAGAATTGGAATTTAGTTAAGATCAGAGGTGTTCTTTTAATTTCTATGTTATTTCCAGTCGTGGACGATCATGTCCCACTGGAAGTTTCTCACTAATGTAGCTCTATATTACAGTCCCTTTTCAACCAACAATTTACACAAACTGATCAGATAGCATAATCAATGTTTCTCTCTACCTCGCTTGCCTTTATTTTGTACTGTGTGTGTTAAATTTTCCGGGCGCTCTTTCCTCATTATTTAGCACGTAAATTTCAAATGCCCCTTTCTGATTCTAAGCGCAAGTGTCCGTTTTCCTTTCCATTTTCCTTAAAATGGGCATATTGCTCACATCCTAGAAACTTCTATTGTTTTTATTACTAAATTCTTTTTTATTTGAATTTGTTTTATAAGCATATGCTAAGTAATAATCAATGACTTAGGTCAAGCAAGGCCTGTTATTTTTCTTGCTTTCAGTTAAAAGACGGCTATAAAGAAATGTAAATGGACAAAACACTTCGCGGGATATGGACTGATTGTTAGAATTATTTTTAGTTTGGTTTGTGGTATATCAACCTCAATGGGTTATTTAATGCAGGCAAAATGTTTATTGCTGGTAATATTTTTTTCTCTTCAAAAATCTGTTGCTTCTAATATTTTGTTCAAATAAAAATCTGTTGCTACTAATATTTTTTTTCAAATAATGTATTTTTCTTTTTCAAAATGTATTGCTGGTAATAATGTATTTATGGAAATACTTTTTTTAACAAAAAATATTTCTGTTATTAAAATGTAGTTTATACTTTCATAGTGTTTTTACTCCAGTTTAGGGGTATACTATTTGCCTATAGAATGGTCCCTAACAAGTTCTACCACCTCGGGTCAGGGTGGACCTGGGGACAGCTCCTCAAAGCCTACTGATCAGAGGCCTTGCTGTAGGGCGTATTTTATCGTCATGCTCAGGACGCTCATGTATTTGATCGTCATGCGCAGATCAAAGCATTTTGGGAATTACTTGGATACATGGTGCTCCAGGGATTTTGTTGATTTGTTGTTGACTTCCTTTCTAAATTAGACCAAAAGCTCTGACCACAAGAAGAACGAATTATTTTTTAAGTGCCACATTTTTTGATAATAATGACTTGTCGATTTGCTTTCATTGTTTGATCTCTGCTGATAGAAAAATCCCAGAGTTTAATAACATCGTCAGTCTTAAATACAGAGTTTATGGCCGTTTATATCCCGTAGTGATGAAAAAGCTTCCAATGCAAATACTGACCTACCTACCTACCTACCATAACGGTTTTTGTAATCATTACCGGGGGGGTGTATTTAGCATCCTGAGTTAATGTGATCAATAGATTCAATGTATTCGTCACAGAACCTACATTTTGGGTTCATACTATTATGCAACATGTTAGCAGGCTTTGGTCATGTGCAGTAATATTATTCCCTTCAACCTCCCCATTAAGTCCTGAACTCCATAGCAACTGGTAGTTTGCGAATCTATTCAGATCAGCATTTTTGTCTCAGAAACTGTTTATGTAGTGGTTTTTTGGCTCCTGCTTTCTCGTTTTTGCTTTTGGCCTCGCTTTTTCTTTTGTTTCTGTTTTCTTGCTGATTATCTGGCAATTGTATAGCTACAAGGTAGGTAGAAATATCATCCATGGGATTTTATAAGACAATTCTGCCCTTTGGCAGATACAGAAAGTTATCCTTTGCCTTAGGACGGCGCATTCACTTGCGTGTGAGCTGTTTGAGAAATTTTGCATCATTTTGCTTGAGTTCCTCTGTGCTTCAGTTTATTATGTTGAAGTTATAAGATACAACTGGGAGAGCAAGAGTCTTAATGGTCGTTATTATTTTTGGGTAATTCAATTTTCATTATTATTCACACTTGCCTCAGGCAAACTTTTTCATTCATTTTCGCATGGTCTATCCCATTGCCTTCATTCACACCCATATATTTGTAAGTAGCTTCCCGGTCGATTTCTTTAATCACAGTATCAGCAGGAATCGAACCTGTATCCTATACGGAACCGTCATGTAGCCTGACGTGCTTTTACCGATTGAGCCACAGAGGAGCGTTTCGGTTAGAAAGGTCGATTTTACAGTTTTTAAACTACAATTCTCCATGATCTTCTTACGTCCATTCATATCAGCTCAATGCGTATCCAAATGTAAGCAAATGACGTCGGAGGACGCATATTTTCTATGAAAATTTCTCGGATATTCAGGCCAGTAAATGTTGTTAATGCTGTTTATTATAAGTAGAGTATTTACTTAAATATCTTTATCTATAAAAAGACCGTATAAACATAAAATATATCTTAAAATAATTGTTGAACTTTGTCCATTTTATATATATATATATATATATATATATATATATATATATATATAAATTTTAACAAGATAATGAGATATTAGCAACTGTATATGTGTGTGATAGCTTGCCACGCAGATAAAAAATAAATCTATTTCATTTATGGTGCAAACAAAACAGTGCTCAATGTAGTTAAATAAAGCGATGACGTATATATTAATAAATACACATATACCTACATTTGTAGTGCATCTCAAATTTTCATGGTTTACCAGTTCGTCAGACACATATGGCGATTGAACCGCTTATTACAGTTGTTTGTTTAAACATACTGGTTGTCATGGGAAGAACGCTAAATTATACTCAGATTCAAAGCTTAAACTTAATATAAAGCCAATATATCTTTGGGGTGTAAATACAAAATAGAATGTATGAATGGAGATATTGGGGAAAACAAAGCAATAAAAATTATGCAAGCTTAAAGTTTATATGGTACATGTTATTCTTTTGTGTTGTGGGAAGGCAAGATTTAAGTTAAGAAATTACAAAGCGTAAGGCGCAAGCAATATGAATAAAAAGGATCGGGTAGGCGCTGTCAATTGTATATATATATATATATATATATATATATATATATATGAAATCTCTATATTGAAGGGAGTAACACTGCACAGTATATAAATCTAATATTTAATAATATTAGGATTTAAATTTTAAAAAAATGTAGTTGAAGAAGGTGGAAGGTGAGAAAATATTAAAAAAAAGATATGAAAATATTTACAGAAAAGAGGAACGCTGTGTAACCCGTTACGATTTAATAGACGCTTAAATAGTTCAAGTGGAGTACTAAGTATTTAACCTAAATTATTCAATGGGCAGTTGAATTTGGGTAAAAAGATTTATCCAGAATCAAAATATTTTAGAAGAGAGCTTTCTGTGGGTACAAGCTATCATGAACTCACGTTTATTCAGCAGGGTGGGGATGTTAATAGTTTCGAGTATGATTTTTTTTCCAAAAAGCACAGGTCACATCTTTCGCCACGGCAGGAAAAGTGTGTAAATTACTACTGGTTTGTAGTTATTTATTTTGATTTCACTGTAAAATATTGAGATATTTCAGTGGCATTTGAATATTGTTTATTGGTAAGAGTCATTTTAAGATGGTAATACCGAGACGTCCAGTGTTTTACAGTGGAACTAAAATAAAACTTAGTAAACACCGTTATGTTTAATGCTAGCTTTATAAATAACGCCTTTATTCATACATTTATGAAATAGTGGACACGTAGTGTTTTTTCGACAATTACACATTTTGTCTGTATTAATATCGCTATTGAAATTGTTTACATATTTGCGTAATGTTATATGTTGTGCTGTATACTGTTCGAGGTTTTAGGTGCAGCTAATCTTAATATTGTTCTTGTTGAAGATTTTGTTGAGCAATGGCATATGACCGAAATGTTTGTGGATTAAATTAAAAAAAAAAAAAAAACTGTACCTATATTGGTTTTTAAATTTTTGTTAAATGGCGAGCTAAATCAAATATGTTCCGAATTCTCTTCTTATGTATATTGCTGGTATTCTTATTAATGTCTATTCGTCCTGGGTAAGACGATAAACTACGTCCAACAGCAAAGCGATGGATCAAGAGGTTTTGAGGAGCGTGGAACAACCTCTTAACTGATAGTGTTCCCAGGTCCACTCTGACCCGGTGTAGTAGCACCTGTTAGGGTCCCAGCTATGGGCAAATAGTTAGCCCCAAACTGGGGACAAAACACTATGAAAGTGTAACAATAGGTTTTAATACTAGGAATACTTTGTAAAAAATATTACCAGCAATATATTTTGAAAAAAAAAAAAATACATTACCGGCAATATATTTTGAAAAAAAAGAAAAATACATTACCAGCAATATATTTTGAAAAAAAAATACATTACCAGCAATATATTTTGAAAAAAAAAATACATTACCAGGAATACATTTTGAAAAAAATAAAAAAAATACATTACCAGCAATACATTTTTGAAAAAAAAATACATTACCAGCAATACATTTTTGAAAAAAAAATACATTACCAGCAATACATTTTTGAAAAAAAATATTACCAGAAATAGATTTTCGAACAAAAAATATTACCAACAATAAAAATTTTGTCGGCATTAAATAACCCATTGATGTTGATATACCGTAATCCAAAACAAAACGAACCAATCTTATTAATGTTTATATATTTTTTTAATGCATCTAAATATTTGGTCTTATATTTGTCAAAAATAATCTTCTTGCTAGAGTTAGTTGAGGGTTTGTATTGCACAGTTTTGTGCAAGTTATTAAAATACCAGGTGGTTGTTTGGATTCTTTGGTAATGTATTTATGGGTATAAAGCTTTTTAGTATAAGGCATTTATATTTATTTGATAGGTCGAAAGTATTGCCCAGAAAGTTGATCAACATGGTATTGGTGCTAGTAGTGATACTGATTCCATGATCCTTGGAAAATTTGACAAGATGTTTTCTAAGTCTATTTGTTTGTTGTAGGTTGGTGTCACGTAGGAGGATAACTCCGTGTAGGCTAGTGTTTATGCTATCGAAAGTATACCTGGGGTGTCAAGTCCTTTATATATATATATATATATATATATATATATATATATATGAATATATATATATATATGTAAAAATATAAAAATCTAACAAGTGTGCGAGATCTATGAGATAAAGTGCTCAGTATCAGAGAATGCGTATGTAAATATAAAAGTGAAGATTGAAGTCAACACTCAGAGGTGACAGGCTAGATACAATTGTTAGGCGGCCTGGCGACTGCGTCTAGTATGAAACAACCTGTCGTCTCTGACTGTTGATTTCAATCTTCACTTTGACAAATATATATATATATATATATATATATATATATATATATATATATATATTATATTTGACAAAGACTTGACACTGCAGAACATAAACAATGACTTGAAAAAGCACTACGGCATTTTTCATTTTTCTTTTCCTAAAGGAATACTTTTCAACCAACATTTTTTCAAAGGTAACCGTTTGCACAAATCTTACGAAACAAGGGATAATTTTCGCAGAAAATATATTGATGAGGGGAGGAACTTTCGAAGACGATTAAAAACAATTTAATAGTAAATAATTCACGATTAAAATAAGGGATAAATTTTCCAAATGACTGTAAAAGGGAACATTTCTCACTCACGACCCTCGAAACAGACAGAGAAAAAAATGAAATATTCTTTCTCCTTGCATAGATCCGGTTGATGTAACTTAATTGTATTTCCTCAAGAACACGCAAGTGGTTAGCAATCAGGGCTCCGTGCAAAACAATGAAAAAAATTATCTAGATATTTGGTGGCACAGAAGGGATTACTAAGTAGAGGTTGTCCTAGTGCTGTATCAGGTGCAGACCGAGTTGTACTTGAAAGACTCTGATTGCCCGATTTTATATCGGACGGAACATGTTAACACATACGGGTCTCCAATTTCAGACAAGCCCGTTCCACTTATTCAGCGTCACACTGACATTTGTACTTATATACGACAGAACTACTTTGAATGTAGGACAGACAATCTTTAGCAAAAGACGGAAACACTGAATTGGTCTTAAAAACAACCAGTGACTTGACAGTAGAAAAAACTTGATGCAAGCAAGGTGAAAGTCTTTTTGCAAGCATTCGACTCTTCCTACCTAACCACGGATATTTCAAATAAATAGGACAAAGACTGGGACCAAAAACTATCGGTTCTTTGCCGCGTCTAATTTGGCCGGAAAAAAATATGGTCAATAAATATGTGATGAATTTTCTTCAGTTCCTGCTCAAGAGAACACATCATCAGTGCGCGATGGATCAAGATGGAAACCAGGCTAATTCTACGAGATTTTGGAACAAAAGAATTCCTGTTAGTATACAGACTTGTGGACGTAGTTTTGCGATAAAAGCAAGTAACAAAGAAACCATCTCTACGTTCAACAAGAACATCGAAGAAAGGCAAAGTACTATTATTCTCTACATCCATGGTAAATTACAAAGATGAAAGAAGGGAACTGAATTGGGCATAAAAGACCGTAGCATCGTTGATAGAATCAAAGATTGAAAACGTGTCATCAACGTAGCGTAATTATACATGGACTTTCCGGTATTTCTTCAACAAAAGTTGATCGTAGAAACCAACAAAGGTGTTATCTAATACTGGACCCCGAAGGACTACTTATCGAAACCCCATCAATTTGGAGGTACATTGTATAGTCAAAACTAGATTCAACTACTTCAGTTGCTACATGGATAAACCCGTAAAGGAAAGAGCTTCTGAAATCAAAGCAGAACCCAAGCAACACCAGTTGAGAGTGTAGAACTTATGTGTTTTGAAAGGACACGTTCGTATACAAACTAACAATGTCTAGTATTTGCAAGTTTTAGATAAGATGAGAACAACTGAAGGACTGACAATTACCATGGGTGGAAAATAAATCTGAAACTGCTTGGAACATTTCAGCGAAACATTTAACCTAGATACCTCCACGAGATCGCTAAAAAAAGAGCATAGCATGATGAAAAAGATGCCAAACTTGACGAAAACAAAATTTTATCGTCTAAATGTTTGTTATTATTAAGAGGAAAGGTCAAAGTATTTTGGGGGTATTTTTTTCCATTTTTTAATCGTTCCTAGCACGTCCGAAATTTTCGTTAAAAATCTAGTTTTTTTGAGTCAGTAAAATTGATCATTTTTTTCCATTTAAAAAAAAAAAAAAAAATGGAAAATCTGAATTTGAATTTTTTTAAATATCAATTATCATTTTTTCAAAACTTATTTTAAGAAAATCAGAAATTATAATGTTTATTTAAAATATTTTGAACCAAACTTAACTTAGCTTTTGTGCCAAAAAGATGTAATTTGAAAATAAAACAAAGCAGGTCATAAACTTTCGCGTCTCTTGACATGTGATGAATGATATATTTACGAATTCCATGAGGCTAATTTGTTCTACGGAAGGAGAAAAGTGAAATAATTTACATTTACGTGAACAAATTATTTACCCCGTTATTTTTAACGAAAACTTTCAGCGGTCTAATTTTTTTTTTTTTTGTACTTAGCTTTCACCTTTACGTTTATGATGCTTTATGGGAAATATATTGTAAAGAAATTAAAATAAAACTGTTAAGAGTGACATTAAATTTCATATTTCTTAAGAAAGGTATCTAATTAATTTATAGGTACCTTTCTTATGAAATTTTATCAGAATTGTACATAAAATACTATAATTTTATGTACATTTATTACATTCTACTGTTATTTGTATTTGCATTCATTTTATTATTAATTTTGATATTTCATTTATGGAAAAATGTCGTAACTGAGATTAATATAAAAATAAGATCATATAAATTTCATAAGATGATACTGATACTTGTAGGTACCCTTCTAAGTTGAAATTGAAAAATCAAATTAACTTCTCCACACGTGTTTCGCAAAAGTAAAGGCCTTAACAGCGGAGAACAATGCTTAACACAAATAACGCAACTTAATTATATTCTGGTTGGTCTTCCGTATTTTATAATTACAGCTCGATTATAAGCACAAAATTACATTTCTTGATTACTGGGGATCTTCTGATTAGTCAAAATGATAATTTACAACGCGCTAAAAAAAGATCTATCTCATAAGGACACTTATGAAAGCCGATGCGGCTTTTAACTAATTTTATAATATTTTAACAACTTAAATGTAAAATCTATTATAATTAATGAAATAACAAATAATTGTATTAAAAATTCATTTTTCATCGAAAAAATTTTTTTGCTTTCAGAAAATATTGTCCATATTCATAAAAACAACTAAAAGCAAATAAAAGCATTTGAAATTAAATAATATCTTTGTTTTATTGAGTTTTGTATGTTACAATTCAGAGCTGATTTTCAGGTACTGCGTATCCAATTAAAAACAAAAAAAAAACATGGTTTGCATTCCTCAAAGCCCTGTGCTTTTAATTATTGTAATCACTAAAACCGATGCGATCGAATTTCTAGCGTTTTCATAAAATTAGTTAGGGGGTGGATATTAAATATTTTTAAAAAATATTTCTACCATGACCTTCATAAAAAAACATATTTATAATAATTTCGATCATCTGTGAATAGTTCCTGAAAGTTTCATTAACATCCGATAATTATTTCTATTTTTGCACGATTTTTCAAATTAATGTGTGTCATACCAAAAAAAACGTGCTAAAAATTGTCTATGTTATTTACTAGTTCCGCTGATACAAATATAAACAAGGTTTTTTTAATCAAAATTTAGAATTTTCTAAAAGAAGGAAAATTTTTTAAAAATAATTAAAAAAAAAAACTTTGGTCTTTCCTCTTAATAATAACATAAGCATTTTGACAATAAAAATTTTTTTTTTTCGTGCAAGGTTGGCCAACTTTTTTCATCAATCATAGAAAAAAATGGTGCTTTTTTGTCCTTATTTTGGGCAAACCATACAACAGTGGACGTTGTACCTAATTTAACCATATATATATATATATATATATCAATATATATATATATATATATATAATATATATATTCTCATTTTTATATTCAACTTTCATATTCAACTTACTCAGATTTATCTTGCCTGCCAAACAGTCTATCTGCGAAATACTCTATCCGGTCTCAAGAAAATCTTCTGTAATTCTCCTTTCTTTGACTATATATATTTGCTGTTTCTCACTACTTCTATATCCTTTGCTTATATTGGTCTAGGAATCCAATATAATAATTCCTTTCTATTTAGGCTGATCTTTGTTGATAAATATTACTAAGCTATAAGCAGTTTGTTTTTGTAATACTTTCCATGGAATTATTGGTTTAATCTCTCTTATTGTTTTGCTTTGCAAAATTTATTCAACGATCTTATTTTTTTCTCCGTTGCATCGACACAATAATCTCTTTATCATAATCAGAATTGAATATAAAACCAGTTATGTCGCCAAGATAATGTTATTTTCATAAGAACTGTTTCTAGATTTCCTTGGAGATCACAGTTCAGATAATATTTTGTTTATTTAACAGTATCTTATATAAAAAAATATTTATCTATCTATCTACCTTTTTATCTCTCTATCTCTCTCTCTCTATATATATATATATATATATATAGATGGTGTGATTAGTAAATTGTCACCATTTTATACTTTTTTTTAAATTTAGCGCATGCGCATTGTTTGTTTTTGTCGCCTGTACACTATAGCAGAGTCAGTTAAGCACCCTCTGTGAAAAAAAGGACCTTGATTTGGAAACGGCATGCTGTGCTGCTTGATGTTATCATCGGAAGCTTCAATATAAACATTTGAACGTGTTTGGTTGTCAATCTAAGGAGAGTGCAGAAGATTCGGAAAGAGCTGGTTGAGTCTAATGGTAATTATGCAGGTTTGAAGTGATAACTCCTGATGATGAAGTTATGCTTTCATTCAACTTCCCACAGGGCCCCCAAACCCAACACGCAGGCCTACATTAAGTGCCTTGAGTAGGTAGTGCTTCTCTGGATCAAGGGTGTGGCTGATGGTAGACCTATGTTTGGCAACAGGACTTTTCACCATATCACACGATCAGGAGAAACTTGTCATGGCTGCCTGACAATTTATGCTGACACATCACCCTTACTTTTGGCCACGTATCTCCCCAGCTTGCAACCCCATTGATTATTATGTGTGTGTGTGTGGGGTGGGGGGTTGAGCGGGAGACTAACAAAACTTGTAATCCTTGCAAAAATGAACTGAAGGCAATGGTTATGGACACATATACCAACTTAAATAAGAAGACCACCCAGAACAGTAGCAAAAGGTTCTGAAGTCGTCTGGAGCTCGTGTCTTGAAGTCAATGGTAATTTTATTGAATAAAACGTGGTGTTTAGTATTTCAAGATATTCTGTCTAATTTGGGTAAATATATCTGTTGAAACGAGATGTCAGTTATTTTAATTATTACGTGATTTATACGACAATTTATTCATCGCACCATATATATATATATATATATATATATATATATATATATATATATATATATATATATATATATAATGATACAATATGTTAATCCGTATTGAATTTCCAGGAGCATATAGAACCAGGAAGAGCTCTATGTCAAAAGATACATCAAAATTATTAATTATGGAATATCAGACACTTAAAATCCCATAGGTCATAATTTTTATTTCATGAGTACTCTAAAACCAAAAAGTAACAGCTCTCGATCTTCAAGACGTACAAACAAATCACGTCAACAAATCACGTCAACACAAGAAACATAGATCATAGATTTACAAGTTCTGGTTTTTATTACCAACTAAATTCGCATTCAGCATACAGACGTAAGATTTCAGCTTCTTCCTGTCGCTGCACGCTGTCATTATCATTCACCACATTAAATGAAATTATTTTATTCAATAAATTCTACATGCGCCACAGAAACAAATAAAAAATATGGCAAACATCACCAATTTTTAATCTTAGAATTTGATCGTATTTTTGCATTTAACTGTGTATTCAAAATGAAAAGGAATGCGATTAGCATTGATCAAGGATTAATTCAAAGGTTACTTGCAAATGGTTTATTATTATTATTATTAGCAGCAGCAGCCATATTCAATTTCTTGCAATTATTATTACTTGCTTCAATGATTTCGAAGGCTTGATGTCAAGTCATAAAATTTATTTAATTTATTATCATCATATAATATTGCCTGTTCCTTAGCATGTATGCTTATACCAAGCTAATATCTCGTGAAGGAATTTTGATTATGAAAAAGACGGCAAAAACATGCTCGAGAAGCTTTTTAGTTTCAGTGAAAAAAAAGAAAGAAAGCAACGATAAAGGTGATAGAACTCCCATGATTTTAATGTCTGGTTCAGTGAAATTAAATAAAATTTGCCAATTTCTGACCATTTCATCTTCATTTTCTTTCTTCTTTAAATAATGACCTTTATTCATATTTATAATTTTAACTGCAATATATTGCTAAAGATGTTAAGCCCAAATATTTAATAAGTTCAATAGGCGAATTTCCACGGGCATTTTATTGTCGTAGAATCAGCCAGGAGATTGTTCAGTCATTATATTAAACATCAAGATTCATCAGAAAATTTAAAATGAGGGAACTGACATTTTCACGGAAATTATTACTACTAATTATTATTATCTAATTATTATTATTATTAGAAAATATATCTTATTAGCAAAAATATATTTAAGAAATGAAGTTAGCTTAATTTTTTTATTACTAATTCTTATTTACAAATTACTGATCACATCAATGATTTTGAACATAATGCTTAAAATGTATATTTTGGGACAACAGTAATGCAGAAATATTTATGGTCGGGGAGGAAAAATGAAAAAAATGAAAATAAAAAAAATGAAATGATAGACAAATAGATTTTCATAAAATAAAGATTAGTTTATGTTTAATAAAACTATTTAATATTAAAATATATAATAAAAACATCTTCGCAGGAAGAAAATGTTATCATTATTTCATGGGTTTCTATGTAAAAATTAGCATTAATTTCATTTTTTCCACTTTCAATGTTAAGATTATCTTTTCTGACACACGGAGAAACATACATGCAAAAAACGTACCATTATTATCGATGCCAGTATGAATACACATCACATGAACTTAAAAATCGAAATACAAGTTTTATTGGGCAGTATTTCTCTGACAAAAATCATGCTATGATATGCCGTTTTTGCTATGTTATGACTAAAATGAAAACACAAACAGTAATCAGATTTTATGTACAGTGTTTTTCTATGTTGTTACTAGTTTATTTTTTTTATTTATTTATATAATTGAATTGCGTATATTTAATGCATCGTTAATTTAGCACATTTTTAATTCAATGTTACTCGTAAGAATTGATGTTTTCGGATCATTAAAGGAAAAGCCTATTCAGAGAAAGCTAACAAAAATCAAAAAATAGTTTTTATTTTTACAGATTATCAATCTTCTTCAGGTTATTTAAAGACAGAAAATATTTTTAGATTGTAATAATTCTATTTCGAAATAATAATTTTTATTCATACAGATTCTACTAATACAAGTCTTAATTAATTCTTTACGTTCTACTAATATGGCTATAATTGGAGGAAAGTCGTGTGTTCGTACCATTCCTAATATTTGCGCGTAAGTGAATCGAAATCAGCTTCTCGATTCCCAATTCAGATACATTATCCATTATCCCCAACCATTCAAAATATTATGTTACACTGTGTTTTATTTTATAAAAATATTATTACTTTTCTTGGAATAATATTATGCCATTACCAGTCATATAGTTTACGTTATATTTTTAAAACTCTTCCAATAATCAAGTTGTATAATACACAGATGCTTTGGTTAATCTTTGAATCTCATCAAGTTTAGATTCATTGTAGATGAGTTATAACTGAGTAATTAATAATAAACTTCCTAGCATTTATATATAGAAAAATACTCGTAAAAATGAGAAAAAGCAATACCTTTTGGAAAAAAAAATCGAGTATTATTTATTATTTGTTTTTATGTGATTTTGGTGAGATTAGAAATCATAATACTGAATAAAATTGGAGATAAATGTAGATCAAATATGGATCAGAATCCAATGGAATAACAAGATAAAGAATAAGTAAAGTGTATACAGTCTTTCTCGTATTTTTTATTGATGTAATGAGTGTCCATTAAATGAAGTTAGAAAATACAAGAAGTGTCTGGGGTTTTCTTAAGAACCAAAAGATAAATGTTACTATGAAAAAATGAAAAGGAGATGAAATTTTCGTTGACGCATGTATTGATGACGAGTCCGTGGGAACTGCTTCATCGATAGTGAGAATGCCTCGTGTTTGTATGTGCAGAGGAGAAAAGTGGGATCGATTCTCAATGGGTTATTAATTTCATTGCTGTTAATATTTTCTCCAAAAACGTATTGATGGTATTAAAACCTATTTTTCACCAGTTTGGGGATTAAATATTTACCTAACAGGTGCTACCACTCCGGGTCAGGGTGGACCTGGGAACACCAGCAATTAAGAGGTGTTTCCACGCTCCTGAAAACCCCCTGATCAGAGGCCTTGCTGACGGATGCAGCTTATCTTCATACCCAAGGTGCCTCATGGGGGTGAGAGCGGATTTACCCCCCGCAGATTTACTGTCGGCGTATTCTGAAGCCGCAGGAAACATGACGATCACTGGCTTAGAATAAGTTAATGATAATTATCATTATTCTAACTTATAATTATTTTTGACGCTATATTTAATTTTATGGACACGACAAACTACTGTCTTTGAGTCAATGGGGCTTTCAATATCCAAGAGAAACCCAAATTGCCCATGTAAATGACTCAAACTTTTCAATCTATTCTGTATTCAATCTGGCCAGTACTGCCTTCAAGTTAACATTCATTTCTTCTCACACATTTAGAGGCTTTCGTCTCCTTTCCGAACATTCTATTTTCACGACACACTCTTTGTTGACTAATGTAAGTATTCCATTCTAAGCATTTTTCACCGCCTATTGAAACTGACTTTTTACAGAGAGAATCCCGTTCACTCATAACAGATTGTTGCAGACTTTGAATGTCAGCAGAAGCTTCATTGAAGTTCATTCTAAAGCACTGAAATCTTTTCTGTACTCGGTCAATGGAAGTCAGGACGTCGTCCCAGAACGGCAGCATTGATAGAAAATCGAACGCTGGTGTCATTTCTTGATACTGAAGTGTCACTTGCTATATCCTCCAACAATTTAGCTCTGTCACCCAACTTGAACAGCATCGCGCCTAAACCTCCATTTTGTATCACGTGACTGCTTTATAGCCGTTCTTACTGTCTCCTTCAATTTTTCCCACAGCATTAGTGAGCCGGAGAAAAAAAAATGTATAATGAATAAAGAACTCCAAAAATGATATAACAAACACCTGTTCTGATCCTGTATGCACCTCTACGAGGTTCAAAGAATGGTCGTCACAAAAATTGTTTTCCGGTTTCTCTGTGATATGCGTTTTTGGGCACCAGCCATTATTGCGGCATTGTCACACGTCTGTCCACGGCTGTCATTTAAATCAAGACTATCTCGTGCCATTTTTGAGCTAATTTCTTCTGTAATACTCTAGGAATATTTGTCATGAATTTTAATAAAATCAATGAAGGTTTCCTTGACTATAACAGTTTCAGATTTGTTGACTACTCTCTCGGCTGCATTTCATGTTCCAAAATCATCACAAATGTCAGTTATGGTAATATTAGTCGTTTCCTTATAAGGGAATCTTCAGCATTCTTTGACGGAGCAACTAGTCTTGCTGTCGGTTGAATTTTTATAAGTCTTTCTTTTAAAATAAGTTCTTAGGAAAATAGGTTTCGCAAATAGAGTAGCTGTTATCGCTCTTTCCAATACTGACGGGAGTTTCCTTCCTAACCTTTTATTTGAAGTGGCATTCAATGCGAACATCTTGATCATATCGTTATTTTATCTTGTGATATCCATTGTTCGTTGTTGTTGTTGTTGCTGAATGTCCTCAATAGATGTGGTATCTGTCATTTGGTACAGTTAGTTGTGATTCTGTAGACGCCAGTCCACATATTTTGTAATGGTGCAGTTTTCGTCAAGACACGCAGGCTTCCCTCGCTCAGCTATTTTTAACTTCTGATTTTAGAAATCGATTGTATACAGCTGACAGTAGTAAAGTTGCTGATATTTAACGATCTTATTATTTTTTCAATTTCCCTCTGTCATCCATAGAGACTAAATTACACAGATTTTCCAGTTATCTTCTTTAAAGCAATTAAATATCGTCTCGATTTTTACATCCCCAGGGACCATGTGCGTCTCACAATTACCTTTGGAAAATACAGTTTGTTTTTGCTTATACAACTTACTCTAATATTTCAGTAGTTACCGATGGCCTACGTTCTAGATCAAGCACAGCAATTCTCAATTTTATAGCACTTTACTCAGTATTCATGTGAGCAACAATGAGATTTTTGAGAAAAGAGAAACAAAAAGTAAACTTATACTTAACACCAGGAAAAGACAGTGAATTTTCTGGGTCACGTAATGAGGAAAGAGGGCTTCTAAAATATGATACCCACGAAACAGATTAAGAGAAAGTGGAACAGAGAAAAGCAGCGTGTAAAATACTTCATGAGCTTGAGCAAATTGATAGAACAGATTTTGGGAAAAATGACAAAAAGACAAAACATTAAGAGCTACAAGGGACAGGAAGATGTGGCGGGCCATGATCATCTACATCCTGAGGGGACTCAGTACAGAGGAGAGAGTACTTTTTTCTTATTTTCTTAACTTACTGATATCGACGTTGATATTTTAACTCCATTGCTATTAAAGACAAATTGCTGACATTTCTATTGCGTTATTTGCTATACAGTTCAACATCGCCATCTTGGTCGTGGTCATTTCGATGTGGTGCAATGGTTAGCAAGCTTGTCTCGCTAGATCAATTACGACTGAGTAGTGAGTTCAATTCTCGCTGGGTGCCCCATACTTTCGGCCTTGTGCCACATCTGAGCTACGCTTGGAAAAATCACTATCCCTCTTGGTCGTTATACTCAAAGTTTCGGGATTATGAACTTGTTCAGTTGTCTGTCTTAATTTGTTATTCGTGAAATTTCAAACTGAACACTTTATTGAATTAACGAGGACAAACGTATTTCAATTTTAGCTTCATACTCTGGTTCAGTCGAAAAATATAACCAAGCGACACAAATGTGAATAACTGAGCTTTAATTCTTATTAAATCTTCACCCATTACACGGCGTGAAAGCTACTCAAAGAAGACTCAGTATTCGGGACAATTTCAGTAGTTGTTTGAAGAATCTTGATCCTCTTTCGAAGTTCCTGTTTCTCCAACTTTTTCACTCGACTTTTCGGGATTCTTACCTAAAGCCTCCAATACCGATTGATCCTAAGTTCTCCTTAATGCGCCATAAATTCTCCAGTATTCTGGTAAGGTAAAGAGACATCCACATTTTCACTTTCTCTTTGCTGTATTATATGTCTGGCTTGAACAATGAAATTCATTATTAGAATGTTAACAGCAGATTTCTAGAGATATCACCGGAAATGGTGCGATGATACATCACTTCGAATCTCCCTCATTTCAATAAAGAGGAAGGGTTGGTTTAATATCGATGTTAATGTGACAGGGGTCGCAGTGACTTGGCACTGTCCTGGGTATGACGATAAACTACATTCGCGTCCTGGGTAAAAAGATAAACTACATCAAACAGCAAGGCCTTTGATCAGAAGGTTTTGAGGAACGTGGAACCATTTCTTAATTGCTGATGTTCCCAGGTCCACCGAGACGCGGGGTGGTAGCACCTGTTAGGGTCCCAGTTATTGGCAAATAGTTAACCCATCAAAGGGGTTCAAAAACGCCATGAAAGTATAAAAATAGGTTTAAATATTGCCCAAAAAATGTATTTTCAGTAATAAAAATATTGTTGGTATTAAATAACTAATTGTGGTTGATATGCCGTAAAACAAACTAAACAGAAACGGTGACTTGGCTGTTTCGGGCCTTGGCTGAAATATACGCGCATCGGCATCTAACGTTAAAAAGAACTTGTGATATATTACATCGTTGTAGGATGTAAAGAGCCAGTGAATACCGTTGTTTTTATGATGTGGGGTGACGGTCACACCCTACGGGCTGGTACAAAAACCAATTAACTCTCTGTTGTGTTTCTGTCTTCAGACAGTTCACGGATATAATACTCTCTTTGTAGTGTTTTAATATTTTTTTTAGTTAGAATACGTGTGTAGCAGAGTAGTTAGAACGTCGGCCTTTCGGCTATGAGACCAGCTTCGAATCTTAGGGAGGTGAATTAGGTCTGAAGAGGGGAGCCCAGCATTTGTCACTATTGTAAACTGCCTGAAAATTATAACACAGGTTGACCCAAACCTTATGAGTGAAACTGAGAAGTCATCGAATATTTTGCTAGCACGAAGTCACACGTCATCGTCACCGAATGTACTGTTGATCACGATATATGATAAAATCCCGGGTCCGTCCAGTAGACTTGCCATATATACCACAGGTATGCTCTAGGTGCTGAAAGAGCACAAATGTTTATGAGCAGGCGTTTGCAACCGGTGGGCTCATGAAAGTTTAGTTGAGCATTATACGGTAGAGCGCATTACGACAAAAGATTGGCGCTAGTATACAAATATATAAAGCATAATATATCCATCATGTCAACAAGTTTGATAAGGCGCGGTCACCCCTGCAAAATATGGTAATAGGTTTTGAGAAAATCAGCACATAACTTTGTATATGAGACCAAGTTTCAGATACGGTAACCCAGTCCGCTCAGAAAGACTCCGATTTAGGATGTTTTCAAATATCTAAACGTGTCTCTCAAATCACCTTCGCTGACGCATAAGCGTTTAAGGTACTGATTCCGAAATAGTGCGCCCAATAGGTGTGGCGGGAGGGGAGAGCTGGTGGGGAGGAATGATTGAAATACAATCAAAAGATACAAAATACATATGCCAAAAATAAATAAGATTTCAAAATTTAATTACTTGTAAATTTATACATGAGTCACAGTAATAATATTTATAAATAATTATTCACTGATTTTATCATTGTGATATTTTTTCATATTAAATATTAAGAATATAATAATTTAGATCCGAAAATTAGAGGAGGGAGTTGATAATAATGTTCTAATTTCGAATTCGTAGTTATCTCCCTGTAATCCTCTCTCTGATTTGTTTTTGCTTTTAAAGTACTTTTTATCACATAAAATTGTTGAGGCGCGAGCAAATTTTCATTCCGAAAATGCAGTTCAGAGAAAAAAAAAATGTTTGCAAACAATTGCTTTAAGGGGTCAGTCAATTGATAAGTACATCTGTGATACTGAACAGGATATTTACTGTATATCATCTTAATTTACCCTGACAAAATATTCACAAGTTAAAAGATTCAATAAATTAAGAACAGAAGACATAAAGACGTATCTGGTGTGGCATCTACAATATCTACCAACCTCCCTATCCGGTCTGATATGGCACAAAGCCGAATTTAATGTGGGATATCCGTGCTCGTAGGCTCGGCCAAAAATTACCCGTAGACTCTGTATAAAATGGGTTCGGATAATTGTTTCTCGAGACGAGAGACTGCCCTTCGATATAGACTCGTCTAGGGATCCTCTCTGCCCGGAGACAGAGAGTTTGACCAGCACAGGTGAAAACGAATCTCCACCTCTAGACAACTCTGGTGTAGCATCTAGGCATTTTATCATTATTATTATCACCGTCTTCTTCCTTGGGTTTGTGTTACATACATACATATTTCACTATTATTATTATTAGCACAAGAACATGGCCATTGTAGGTAGTTAATACTAAGTATTATAAAAGGGACATATCCAAGATGTGGACGATCATGGCTTCCATTAGCTTCTTTTTGAATATCTCTGAATTATCAGCATATTTGGGCAAAGATAGCGGAGTGGTTTCCAGTTGCCTTCTTCAATTAAATTTAAAATCAGAGTATTGCTTCTCTTTAAATGGTTGCTATCCAGTGATATAGAGCCTAGTCTACAGTGTTATTTAATCCAATAAATGGATTCAGGCAATTCTCAAGAGCCGTTGTGAGAACGCAAACGATAAAAAACCGTAGCCGGAATTGGAACTGAGGGATTTTATATTCCGGGCTGATAACCGCCACGCTACACGCACACATTTAATATTGTCAATGAATTTGTTCGCCCAAATGTTGATTTTTAAGTGATACTTAGCAATTACTTTGGTTATATTCTCTTTACATTCATTTTAGTCTCTCGTATGCAAATCCACGCAGCGAAATTTTTCAATCTCTTGTGAAGTAACATCTATAAGGAATATAGTTAATGTTCTTGGATAAAACTTTATAATCATACCCAGAATTCCAATTATTATTGCAGTTTCAAGATCCTAATATTTTCTTAATCTGTTATATTTTTAACACCCTTCCACACACACATACACGCTAACTTATATATAATACAAAACAAGTAGGAAACTTATCTCAATCTAATATGTTACAATTTTATTAAAGCAGCGACAGAGATCGAGATAGAAATTAAAAAAGCAAAGAGACAGAATGCTGGTATGTTATGATTTTTGGTTAGTTTTTATTGGTCAGACAGGTGTCAAGTTAATTAACGCAATAGATAATATATAAATGTGTGGGGAACATTTTCGACGTTAAAGTTTGTAATAGTATATGAGTGTTTAAGTAAAGAAGCGCATGATTGTCTAGGTGTATGCTGGGCGGTAACGTTAATTAATGTTAATTTTAATTAATTGATGTTTTTTTAAGGCTTTTGTCAATGTTAGTTCTATTTGCATTTATATGTCTATCAGGGTGTCAAAGCACGAAATATTTTTTTTTCTTCGACCCCCCCACCCCTCTTCAATCTATTTCTCTTTTTCTCCTCGGTCTTTTTCTTCTTTTTCAACTCGGTCTCAGTCTTTTCCTCGGTCTTCTTTCTCTCATCCTCCCCCTGATCAATTTTCCTCTCCTTCTCCTCGTCTCCAATAATCTTCTCTTCGCCTCCTCTCCATTTTCACCTCCTCCTCAGGCTTCTCCTCCTCCTCTTCTTCTTCATCGGTCTCCTCCTCCTCCTCTTCTTCATCGGTCTCCTCCTCCTCCTCCTCCTCTTCCTCTTAATCGGTCTCCACCTCCTCCTCTTCTTCATCGGTCTCCTCCACCTCCTCTTCCTCTTCATCGACCTCCTCCTCCTCCTCTTCTTCATCGGTCTCCTCCTTCTCCTCCTCCTCTTCTTCATCGGTCTCCTCCTCCTCCTCCTCCTCCTCTTCTTCATAGGTCTCCTCCTCCTCTTCATCGGTCTTCTTCTCCTCCTCCTCTTCTTCATCGGTTTCCTCCTCCTCCTCTTCATCGGTCTCCTCCTCCTCCTCTTCATCGGTCTCCTCCTCCTCCTCTTCATCGGTCTTCTCCTCCTCTTCTTCATCGGTTTCCTCCTACTCCTCTTCATCGGTCTCCTCCTCCTCCTCTTCATCGGTCTCCTCCTCCTCCTCCTCCTCCTCTTCTTCATCGGTTTCCTCCTCCTCCTCTTCATCGGTCTTCTTCTCCTCCTCCTCTTCATCGGTCTCCTCCTCCTATTCCATATTATTATTTGAGGTAATCTCTGGCTCAACGTATGATTAGGCTCCTATCTCAGCTCCGACACACAGTTCAGAGACAATACTTTCTTAAAGAAATGAATTATTGCAAGTAGCGCTGCCACCTGCTCCCTAATTATTTTTGTTATCATCATCATCATTCCCACCATTTTATACTCGGTGTCTGTTGCTGGAGATGAAGCGACAGCAAACTTTCTCTTTCTTCCAGAACACAGGCTGATGTTGTTAATATTTTAATATTCTTGCTGAAAATCGTAAACAGGTTGTCAATAAGTAAAGTGCTTGTCATGCACTTTATTTTCCTTGATATTTTTTCCCCACTGAGAGAGACGTTGCAGAGCAAGCTTCCGTTGCAAAGATGCATAATGTAAACAGTTTCAAATGTCGTCAATAAATGAACATTTCAGTACAAGTACTTAATATGTATCCGTCGATATTTCTGTTTTTTTTTATTATTTTTGTTTTCTTTTGTACTGAAGGGAAAAATGTGTTTCTAGTTTCCAGTAGAATATCGTAAACATATTTTCTTCAGTCTGACAACGATGTGTCACAGAGGCTTTTAGCAGGAGATAACATTTTTGAAAATATCGGAGAATATTTTCAAGGAGAAATAAATAGAACGCCCCCCCCCACTTTAAACTGACATTTGGAACTTTAAAATAGTCACGTTTAATTATATTAGCAAAATTCACTATGTAGTAGAATTTATATATAAAAACAAAACGTCATTTGACAAAAATGATCTATTAAAATTAAAGTCGAAGATTCGAACTAAAATCGAACCAGTAGAGAAGTTTAACTGCCAGGTAAGTGTTTTAACAGATGACGGAATATGTTACCCTGAAATCCAAAGCCGTATACAAATAGCAAATAAGTCATAAAAATAGTATTGAAAGAAAATGAAAATTCGTGTTTACGCTATTTATATTGTTCGGGCTGTTGTCCTCATCTTTATTGTCATATTCACAACGTTTCGGCCGTTGTACGCTCTGAACCTCTTCAGGTGATATACGTTAGAATTTCTAACCGAACCACAAGGACACATGACCCAGAGTTGAGAGTTCAATACCTGGCCACAGCAGGTGAAAAAGAAATGAGTTACTAAATTGAAATAACTGAAAACTGACATATCCAGAAAAGGCATGACACGTGGAACAATGTTTGACAGTCGACGAAACAAAGGGTTCCGTTCGAAATTCACACGTATACCACCTGAAGGCCAGAGTGTAGAATGGCGGAAACATCGTGAGTATGAAAACGAAGATGAGGACAAGAGTTCGAACCATGTAAATAGTATAAATAGTTACAACACCTCATCTCAGCAATATAGACAGCTCAAGATGAAATTCATTAGAAAGAAAGAAATGTCTGCTGGACTGCGATGACAGTAATTGCTGGACAATTTTCTCACAGACAAAAAGCAGACCCGACGTCAGATATGTGGATATACAGAAGAATTCTGAGAATACCATGAACGGAATATATATAAAACCCATAAATTTTAAGGAAAATAGGAACAAAAAGGAAAATGATACATAAAATAAGAAAGAGTTCAAATTCCTGAGAGACAACGAAGAAAGAAGGCTTGCAATTTTTACTCATAGAACACTGAAGACAAAAAGAGCAGAGGGAAACATTAACTTAACGAACGAGCTGTAAATGGATGGCCAAATATGTAGGCAGAGGGATAATATTGATGGATTAAATACTTTCGATACTGGGAGTGGGCGTTTTTATTAAAAGTTGAATATTCATGATACATTTGTCCCGTAAACAATATTGGGTGCTACTCTAGCATTCCGTCTACCACGGTATCAAACACTATATCATGAGGTCTACCTCATTTACTACTACGGTACGGGGTCTACAGTGCTATGAATAATACCGCGATTTCAACTCCCATCTAGCGCTGTCCACCTGCAGTCTATTTCGATGAATTCTGCCATCACTTCACCTAATTATCTTGTAGTTAATAACATGTTTATTTTTGTCTTCCTGCTATTTAAATATATAAGTATATTGTAGATTGTACTCGATAGTGTCAGGTAGACTTGGTAGACCGCATGCCACAGTGTCAAGTAGACTTGGTAGACCGCATGCCATAGTGTCAGGTAGACTTGGTAGACCGCATGCCATAGTGTCTGATAATGTAGTAGACTGACTAATATATTAGCACCCAATATTGGCGAACTCGTGTGAGTTCGGGTAAAATGGAATTTAAACAAAAAATTAATGCATGTTATTAATAAAAAAATTACATATGTAAAAAGTTGAAATCAAACAAATACAATAAAACTAGCTATAAGAACGTGTATGTGCCTAACAAGCGTGTGTGTATGTGCGTGTGTGCGAGAGGTCAGTCAATAGAGCACCAAGAAAGCAAACGTTCTTTATTTACGCTCATGGAAATCTTTCAGATTTGTGCACCCACTAAAGCGTAAAAGAACTAGCCCAACATCATTATGGTGGCATAATGGCAGCAAGACACTTGGGTTTTATGTCCTCGCACCCATTCAAAGGGTACGGGATATAAGGCCGGTGGTCACAGATAATATTTATTTAATAGTTAACAAAGTACAATAGAAGATAGGCTGTGTTTAATATGGTGTCCCAGACACTTAGATTTGGGTAGAGGTAAAAATTTCCCAGTTTCCCCAGCTGACGCCCCAAACAATTCATAGCAATCATTCGCTTTTTATATTAGTTATTAGAGTGATTCAAATCACCATCGATTAGGCACATTTAGTTCGATTTCGTGTCATTTTATATATCATCTATGTCCGTGTCCATTCAAGATGTGGGCGATCAAGATGATTCCAGCAGGTTTAAAAACAAGAACTCCCAAAGGAGATGGGTACATTCTTTTAGAGGATCAATACAGATATGTAGCAATACCTGTTTTGGTGTCCAGGCACGACTTCGTTAAGGTATCCAACTGTTAGAAGTAAAACTGAAGTAATACAAAATCGCAGACACGTGGGCATTGATTGTATCCTGCAGGCCCTCCGCCCTCGTCACTGACTTTAAACGAGGGAACCTTCCGCTTAGCAATGCCGTGTCATCCTCACACTGACTGCATGCACAGCTATGGGGCCTAGTTTACCCCACTGAGTTAGATGATTGACCCTAGAAAAATGTTTCCATCTCTGAGATGTTTTGTTTTTAAACTTGCTGTGTGTCTAGCCACCTTCTGCACCACATGTGTCGGTGACTCGACCATGTGACCGGTAGTTCTGGTTGACATAGTGTCAGGTATACATGCAGCGTTACCCAGCATAAATATTTACCTGACATACATGCATACCCCTCCCGCCGGAGATCGATGGATACACATACATCATTTTCCAGTGTTCAAGATTGAAATAACGGATTGGAATGCAGTCCTATTTTGCAATTCGATATTTAAAATTATTAACCTTCATGAAGTAGTTGATCCTGGTTCTCGCTCCACTAACCATTTCTTTAATAGCTGCAAACTCTTTCTTTTTATGTGCCATTTCCTTTCATGACGTAGGTGATCATGGCTCTCCACCTTGTTTAGAGCTGCAAGGTATAGAAATACCTTGCAGCTCTCAACAAGTTCTTTCCCTCTTCTTCCTTCCCCAGACCACGTTCTGTCATCCAAGTGCTTAAAACCTCCAGGTATGTCACGCTTTGTTTTCCCTTACCTCTATTCGACCCATGAATATCAGACTCTCCAAGCCCTTTTTCCTCATGTCTCCCAGGAACTTCAGCTGCCTCTTCCTGATATCTATCTATAAAAGATGATGTGTGTGTGTGTGTGTGTGTGTGTGTGTGTGTGTGTGTGTGTGTGTGTGTGTGTGTAACGAATGCACGGCCGCAATTTTCGACGGATTTGCACCCAAATTTACATGCACATGCTCCAAGTTAGTAGAAAGGCCAAGACCGACTTTGCATTTTCCAACTCCCATCGATTTTTCCATGCTTCTACGGCACTTTTCATGTAGTATACGGCCATTTTCTACTGGACAGAATGAAAGCCTATAGCTGGCTGCCACGAATTGGCAGGAAGATTTTATTGGCCAGCGTGAGAGCTAACAGCTGACAGACACGAATTTTAACTCACATGCAAAAAAATCGATAACTGCATTCGTTACAAGTGGAAAAATTTAAATCTGCATGGCACTTTACTCAAATTGCCTCATTCGCTTGCTTAAACTCAACGTTGATTCTGATTCCGCAGAAGTGTTTTGGGTGTGAAAAAGTATTTAACATTCTTTTTTCATTCGGTTTTTCCAGTTACGAGTCCTTTTTGAAAGCTGATCGTTTTGCGTTCATTTTGTTTAGTTCTTTTTTCGTAACATATTTAGTATAGAGCTTAGAAAAAATTCGCAGTGCGAGATAGTCAAGAAATAAGGCATGTAGCAACATCAGCACGGCAAAAGACAATCCTTTAAAGGCAAAGAAGGGCAAAATATTTTGAGTCAAGTGAAAGTGATAGCTGTATGAGTCGTACGATTTTTGAATCAAGCATGGGCAACGTCGGGCCATGCTGCTAGTTAAGTATAAGCCTCATCCTTGTTTGTATCCTCTCCAAGACCTCATCGTTGCTCACCCGCCAGGTCCATGATATCCTTAGCATTCTTCTGTAGAACTACATCTCTGTCGCATGGAGTCTCTTCTTCATCGTTACGTTGCCATTATTATTCTTTGGTAATATATTTGTATTAGTTTTATTCCATAATGATGTTGAAACGAGAGATCTCCTTTCCCTGTATTAATTTCCAAGGAAACCGATGAGCAAGTCTAATTATTTAACACATAGTTGCGAGTCGAAACACATTCACATCTTCCTTAAGGGTACCCATGCTGAAACGAAAGCAACAGACTCGTACAAATTTTGAACTCAACCCTTTGATTTCATTTTCCGTGCCTAAAACCATTACGCCACCAGCATATCGTTGTCTGATATTCAAACATACTGCCGAATATTTTGTTTTATTGCTAAAATCGAATCAGAAAGTGGTGATAGAAATAACCAAATTATATGTTAGCTCAGAATTTTTTTTTTTAGATTCTCATATGAAAAAGAGAAAAAATATCTTTACTGTTTGCTAAAGCAAAAACTATGTATAGATTACGATATAATTGCATAACGTAGTCTAGTTATAAATACAAAGATAATTATTTCCCAGGGCTGTTGAGGTGAGAAACGTCTCTCGCTTATATAAATATAACGGATGTTAAATTATTTGCTATAGCAAACGTTTTAAGCTTCCTACGTTCAACAATTATCGCTTCAAATTTTAAAAGGTTCCGACATTTTTAACAAACTAAAATATAAAAATATTAAACTTAAATTTACTTCAGTTATTAAATGTGTATACATGAACGTCCCATTTAACAAATGTTGAAATCTTTTGAAGAAAGATTAATAACAGATATTAACCTCATCATACCTATGCATAAAATCATAATTTACAAACTTATTAAAAATTAATGCTATTCCAATATCGATAATGTCACTCAGTATACATGTACTTAAACCATATTGACGTAGAAAACAATACTGCATAGCAACTGGCAGGTCACCATTTAACGGACATCGGAACATTGAACGGTTTGGTGATGGCTTAAGGCGTGAAACTGCAGATTTGATTTCTATATACACATCGTTTACATCTACTGTTAGGAATGAGTTGCCGAGAGATGGCGATATTCGCACAAAAAACAAGCCAGAAGGAAGAAATGATGCAAATTTAATTCTAACACCAGGATCGAGTTCTTTGGGAGAGAATGAAAGAACGAACGAGATTAACACCAGTAATCGGAGAAAGACGTTCTTAACTCATTAACTGCCTTTTTTTAATGCACATTTTTGGCCCAGACAGGTGTGTGTGTGTGTGTATTCTAAATTTCAATATCCCCAGTACTTCTCGTTTGTGTTCATGCGTAGTCGAATCAATATAAACAAACATTTTTTTCACTTTGTCATGAGTCATTCCTCTTGATATATATATATATATATATATATATATATATATATATATATATATATATATATATATATGGGAGGGGTAATTTTTCACCTATGGACTGAATTTGACCATGGAACGGCGCAAAACGCATCAAAAAGCAAAGTAGAAAAATATTTTGAATTTATGAAACTACGTATACACATTCAGAAACCTATTTATGCCCCACCCTGAAGATGGTCTCAGATGAGATTGAAAACTCCTGTAAAAATAAAAATTATTTGAAAGAAAATTTGGTATTTTTCTTAATTTTCTTCGTCCACCAAGAAATTAATTCGTTGTCTCGAAAGGAACTAAAACTAAAATACATGAATATAATATGTCTTAATTATTTACGCAAACCTGTTTGAATTAAAATATGCTACCTATATATGTTAAATTAATTTATTTATTAAATTATTTTCAGATAGAGTGTATCTGTAAAGTAAGAAAATGAATAAAATCACTATAGGAAAAAATTTTCTTTGTCAACGCATTTCGTCCTCCGAATGACTATCAAGGCAAATGTAACGGTTTATTTTGTTGCACGTGTTTATATGCAAATGTAAGGATGTCATTGGTTTATACATCCCAAGCAATATCAATCTGATCCCAATTTAAAAAATATGCATGTATTATATATATATATATATATATATATATATATATATATATATATATATATATGTGTGTGTATGTATGTGTATGTGTTTTTTAATATTACTGGATTTGAATTATGGAACTGTCCTCCACATGTTTCATGAACGTTTTGAAATTTAAAATCCTTGATAAACCAACATCATTTGTATATAACAACACTTGCCACAAAATAAATCCTTACATTTTCCTTGATAAAAACATTCAGGTGACGAAATTTGTTAGCTAAGAGCAATTTTTCCAGTATTGTCTTAATGTGTATTATATCCGTTTATTCTTTTCACTTGATATGGAGTATATTACGTTGGCTAGAAAGTCCACATTCAGTTAGGAAGCGGAAACAAAAAAATATGAGGAGAACATTAACATTAGGTTAAGTTAGCTGGCAGAAGATTGTCGACACTGTTGATCTTTATTTTGAATAATAAATGTTGTTCCATAAAATTTTCTTGTTTTCTTTCGGTTTCCTAAGTGATTCAGGACTTTCTGGTCAACCTAATAATTTAAAATTATTATTCTCTCAGAGATATGTACACAAATTTAAAGATATCGCATCGCCACATGTTAACTTTCTTTTTCACAGTAAACCTTATATATTGTTTATCTTTACTTACCGTGGATCATCTTCAGGCTAAATGTTTTTGGAAAAATAATTTATGAACATTAAGCGGAAATAAGAGAAAATGTCTTTTCAAAATTTAATTAAAAGCTTCTGTAGATGACTGTTTATCATGGCAGTGACATTCTTCTCTTTCTGGTTAACATTATAAAATTCTTTGAGTTTATTCAGACGAAATACCGCTTCATATTCAGCCATACAATTTTCTCACTTGAAAAAAAAAATCAACTTCTCAACTTCGTTCTACCAATTCGAAAAGGGAATATCTTCGTGATAAGAGATTATAAAGATGATTGCAGTTGAGAGATAAGTAAAAATGAAACGGTATTATCTGTTAATTCAATTTGCTCTTCTTATGAAAATTATATTTTAGAAACTATTTTGTGTTTGTTTTTTTGTTTTTTTTCCACGACGTTCATTTGCTTCCGGAGGCGAAAATATGGCGAAGAATAAAAAATCCAACGAATATATCAGGAAATATATTTTGCCATTCTTATTCAATTGAAGAAATAATTATACAGCAATGAGAAGCATCTGTGATCAATAAAAAAGATTAAAACGGAACCGAGAGAATTAATGAATTTTCTCCCTAAATATTGATTTCTGAAAGCAATCTTTTAAAAATGATATCTATCAAATGAAATGGTACAAAATGTTTATCAATTTTTACAAAACCGATTCGCATTCCTAAATAATTATATAATCAACACATTTTATTGCAGTAGTTTTTACAAAAGGTCTCTCTTATATATATATATATATATATATATATATATATATATATATATATATATATATATATATATATAGAGAGAGAGAGAGAGAGAGAGAGAGATAAATAGAGAGAGTTCATTACCTTTTTATTTAAAGTGACACAACCATATGTTTCTTTAGTAGAAAAGACTTTACAAGTTATTTTAAGTAACTATACGGTTACATGAGATAATTAAGTTAGTTTTGGCTTTAGTGATTTCCCATACCTGAACGATCTCAAATATTCTGGGATGAGTTTGGCTTGTACATAAAAGAGGAACTGGCTAAATGATAAACATCCACGAAAACATTAAAACAATAGAGAATGAATCAAGAAAGGTGGAATGAATACCGAAAAAGATAGAGAGATAATCTAGAGACAGAAATGACAGACATTGGAAAAATGCCCAGGTAAGCAAATATAAACTATTAATTAGAATTACGGCTGGTAAAATAGATAGATGGAGAAAAAAAATAAACAAAAGTTGAAAATGGATACCAGAGGTTATTTCTTTCTAATATAAAATAATATTGGCGTTAGATATTTTGTGTGATATTACCAAATTAGATAAAAAATAAAAAGAATAAAAACTTAAGTGGAAATTATATACAGTAGTCGGTGGGGTGGGGAACAAATATTCGAACACACACAATTTTTTTATTTATTGTATTTACAAGTAATGAATAAACATACTTTTCATATAATTAACTGTACACAAAGGCATAATAACTAAATATGCATCAAAAAGTGAAAAATTGATTTAACAGAAATAAATACCAATTATCCATTTTAATAAATATAAAAAATAAATAGATTATATTTAAAAAAATATATTTAAAAAATAAAAATGAAAATATAAGAAAAAATTATATATTTTAAAATAAAATATAAAAGAACTAAATAAAATAAAGTTATATTTAAATTTTAACTATTTTTATTTCTTTATATATTAATTTTAAAAATAAATATTTTTTATCTCATATTTTTTATTTTAACATATAACCTATGTATTTTATTAAATATAACTTATTTTTAAAAATAATTTTACTTATTTTTAATTTTAACTAATTTAAAACGACTTATTTTTAAATATAACTTATTTAATTTTATTTTTTAGATTTAACTTGTTTTTGGAATAGGTCATTTTACTTTTAAGTATAATTTTGAAAGTTTATATATTGTAAAGTTTTTTAACCCATTTTTGTCCACTCTTAGTTTTAAATTAACATTTAGTTCTTCATATAGCCCCAATGTAATGTCATGAGGTTAATATCCGAGTTTAATTTTATAAAAAACACTTCCCTTTACAACAAATACTATCCACCCTGCCCTGATCGCTTCCTACAGCTTTTCGTCTGACTGAAACATTGAAATGGATAAGTTCTGTATTAGTTATTTGACTTTTTTTTTTTAGCTTTCACGGTTAAATTTCCATTTCCGACACGAACACACTCTTTACCGAATTATATTTTCGTCAGTCGAAATAATCTTATTCCCAGTATGAGGTGATTTTCGATTTTATTGTGCATCAATTTTTGCTCTGTAATAATGCATTGAGCTCATTTTGTGGATCAGTTTTAATATTTTATATTACGAGAACCCACTTGGATTATATACCAAGAGATTTATTAACTTTTACTTTCTCTCTCTTTTCATATATATATATATATATATATATATATATATATATATATATATATGTGTGTGTGTGTGTGTGTGTGTGTGTGTGTGTGTGTAAATTATTAACTAATAAGGGTTTAATAAAATAAAAACTGAGACGGAAAAGCGTGTACATATATAGATGCACATGTGTATATAACAGTGTGTAAATATGCAAAAGCCATCACACATATATATGTGAATCTCCATACAAGTATTTATATAAATACATGTACAAAATTAATGTGTATCTCCACCAACCCTCCCCTCTCCTTGCATAAGCTTATATGTAAAGAAGCCATAGCGATAGATTCAATGATGGTATAAAGAGGTTGGCTGGATTGTAGACCTCTGTTTACAGGACAATCATTCTTTTGCTGACTAGCGCGTCATGAAGGAGAACATAAAATATAGTAGGTAAGTGCGACGATTGCTGTTAAAATTTAGGGAAAAACTTAGACATCCGAGGAGTTGTGCTGCTGATTATGGGTTTCCTTGTGGAAATTGTACTCTGAGTAAACCCAAATCTCTGTTTAGTCCCACAATATAGGAATTTACTTTTAATTTACATATTTTTTTACTATTAATTTAGAATATACTTCAACGCCGAATCGAGACGCTAAAAGCACGCACCTGACGAAGGTTTGTTGAAGAGTACAGGGACCTTGAAATAATTGCTGTTGTCCCTGATGATGTTTGTGGTTATTGAACGTAGATGAAACGTTCCGGTAACGGCAACATAATCCCCCTTCTTATGATAGAAAAGTAAAAATACGGGATTGGAACTGTCACAGCTTAGAGCCGGTGCTTTGAACACCACGTGAGTGCGTGTCAATGTTATGAGTGATGTGTTTGCAGACCTGAGACCAGGGCTTGCTGCAGGTGACATTCCCTTGGTGAGATGATGTCTTGCAAATGTTGGATAATGCAAAATCTCTGAAGAGGTTTTGGAAGCTATCGGTAAATAATTTACTAATAGTAAATATTATTGTCTAGTATTGTCTAGATTTAAATGCTGAAAATCTTGAGTTAAGCTGTGGGAACGTATTTGTTAAATTATGCATCTTTGGTGGAGTATATAATATATATTGTGTATATTTAGGCAGTAATTTTTCATTAATGCATGTTTCATTAAATAATATAGACAAGTTTTGTCTATTTATTTTAAGTAAGTTCCTTTCATATTGTCTGATAAGCTTAATCACATTATCGTTGAAAGACAAAAGGAAAACACCATATTGATACATGTTTAAATCCAATCTAAGCTTTCGGCTTACACAAGCCATTATCAAAGACGACAATTTCAATAAATCAAACAACGGACGAAACAATGATAATCCGCCCTTGCTGCATGAAAATTACCAAGTAACGACAAACTCGTATATACGAGACGCGGAAGCGAAAATTGCGTCGCAGCTCGTGACGTCAAAGATCGGAATGAGAGACAAAACTGGGTGTCAGATTTGGAATTTTGAGAAAGAGGTAATAAAGTGGTAATATCTTTATTAGATGCTACAGACATTAGTTTTCGTTCCGTATTGAAATACTTTACGTCTGCAGGATTTGAAATCAGATCAATCCGAGTAAATCATTTTTTTCTAACAGTTCTTATACCACCCGTTGGTCAGGATCATATAACATATCACCGAACTTCTCAAAAGCAATAGTAACACGATGCTATATAGGTACTAATAGAGGGAAAACAAATCAACAAGAAATGACCTAATTTCAAATCCAGTGGACGTTAATGGCGTTAATACGGAAAGGAATAAAAAATTTCTGGCCGTAAATATATATTAACTCTTTCTCAAAATTCAAACTCTTACACGCGAGTCTGTTTTTTTCATATCAATCTGAAGACACCTGTCATAGACAGAGGAAACGCATTATCCGGACAGCTTTTCCGCTTTGTCCCATTTAAAGTAGGGTCTTGTGAAATTAAAGTATAGTGAATAAACACAGAACTAAAACTTGTCCATGTGACCATTCATATAGTGAGTTCGATACGTACTTCATATTTCATTATTTTAATTCTGTAACAGATTATAAGTAAATTATAACCACGCCTAGAGGTGGTGCAATGACTTACAATCTCATAAGAAATTCAATACAAATTTAACGTTTTTACACTTGTGGCTGTATACTGGGCTAAGCTACGCTATTTAAAAACAGCAGTTTTAGACAGAAACATTTGATATTGAAAAGCGATATATTTAAATTAACAATGGTTTCCTTTCCTTCTGCGACCACATCACCCTTGATATCTGTCCCCTAAGAATGTATATTAGTGATATATATATATATTAAATGGAACAGATGAATGCCAATGTTATTTCGTATCTTCGAGGAAATTAGTATGAAAAATACAATATTTCTGCTATTACAAAATGATTGGAATTTATGACAATATTGAGTACATACATAGTGTTCTTATATTATATGCAAATCGCACGTCTTCACAGCATGTTGTCACAAAATTTTCAATAAAAGTTTGACAGAAATGGCATGCGCGATGGTGTGCAATCTCATGTAATTTTGCACGGTAATAAACAACTGGTGTCTATTTTGGTGATATATCTTCTTTTTTTTTTTTTAACGTTCCAAATTATATTCAGCGTGAGCGGATCGTACGGTGGCTTCTTGCAAAGACCCCTGTACGATAAATAAATAATCTCAGCCCCACTTACAAATTACCATCAATAGATTTTTCAAGAAAAATATTTATTACCAGCAACACATTTTTGGAGAAAAAAAATATTACCAGCAATAAAAAAAAATTGCCGGCATTAAATAACCCATTGAGATTGATATGCCATAAAACAAAACAAACAAACCAATTTACTGCCGGAAATTCTCACTTATGGCAAACTTCAAGCAGGGGTCCGTAACATAGGAAGACCGCTTCTTACATGCAAAGATAAACTGAAAGATTTATATCAAACATATTAAAATACACCCACCAAATTTTGAGGAGTATGCTGGAGGTAAACATGCCAAGGTGCCATTTGGATCTACATAATGACTGAACACGTAAGAATCTAAGACAAATATGGAAGAACATTGTGTCTGTTTAATATCTTGTGTGAAAGATACAGAACAGGGTTCATGTTTCAAAGATGACACAAACACTAAAAAGTGGAATAAAGTAAAATTACTTGCCTTTTGTCTCCAAAAATGAAGGAAGCGTCCATCATATGACGGAGGAGGGGCGTATTAAACATTTATTAAATTTTGCGGCAATACGCGCTTAAAGGTTTTAGTTTTTATCAACATTTCTTTTCATGGTTAGACGTCAGGAATTGTAAATGTAAGACTACCTTATACTTAAGTAAAATAGTAAAAATAATAACATTTATTAAGAATTTATTACAGGAAATATCAAATTTTACGGAAACATTGTTGACGATTACGTATTTAGTTGCATAACAAATAAATAAATATACATTTTGATGCTATATTCGAATTGTTAGGTATTTTTCATTTTCTCCTTTGTTATTGACACCATTTTAGAATACTTTAGCTGCAATTGTTAAGTTTCCTAATCTGAACAAACTGGAGTTATTTCGTTGACACTGTGTTACCTCTCTTTTCCATTGTTGTTTTTAGATTGCTTTCTTCCAGTCATTTTGATGGACAATAGCGAAATTCTGAAATTTAGAATGATCTTATTCCATTTCAAAAATAAAGCCTGTAAAAAGGAATATTTTAAATTAATATACTACCAAAAATTAAATGCTTTTGACAAAAAAAAATTAAGGAATTCACTATAATTGTATAACAATTCAATGAAATGATATTCCGCAGACGGTTTATGTTACCTCATCTCGTTGCATGGTTAAAAACTATAAACCTAAATTGAGCTTGAAATATTGTATAATCGGCTCTAATTTTTTGTAAAGTACATGGATATGACAGAATGAATAATTTGAATTGAAAAAAAGCAATTTTCGATTTTTTGTTGAATTGGTACCTCCCCCACCAAACGCGTCATATATTGTTATACGTTTCATTAAAAATAGCAACAGAAAATTATGGCAAATATTATTTTGCCTGTTTATTTAAATGAATAAACTGTACATTTGCGTTTATTAAGCGCAATTATAGTAGAAATGTCTGTAATCAGGCATATTCGTGTTCCGGGAAGGTGTCTATACTCACCCGAGACAAGAATACACTAGTTTGTATGAAAATAAGACAAATCCAGTACGCACCCACATACATCATACTTATTATAAAACCCAGGTTGTGTGTGTGTGTGTGTGTGTCTGTTCGTTTATATATTGGATCGGATTTCCTTGATTTTTCAACCGATTTCAACAAAACTTCACAGTACTACGTAAAATTACCTTGCGGTGGTTCTGACAGCACCAAAAATTGAAAAAAAAACAATTGTTTTTGCACGAAATCAATTTGAAAACACAATTTAGAGGCATTAATGAAAGCGGGACAACTCATATCGAGTTATACTTATTACATTATTATTATTATTATAAAACCAAGGTTGGTTGTGTGTGTGTGTGTGTGTGTGTGTGTGTGTGTGTGTGTGTGTGTGTGTGTTTTATTTATGGGATCGGATTTCCTACATTTTCAACCGATTTCAACAAAACTTTTTTTTTGGCAGGTAGTGTTTCTTATTGTCTTGCACACTTTTTCTATTCAGAATACTTTAAAAATTCCATTTACAAGACAATTGTTTATAATAAAATTCTGTTCAATCGGTGGTCTCATAACGATTGAAAACAATGTTTTTGTTTGAGTTTGACCAATTCATAAAAAAAAAAAAAAAAAATAATTAAGACATGCGAGTCCGTCAACCTTAAGCAACAATCTTTGTCAATTTTATTTTTCAGTCTTTATGATGGCCGATACTTTATCTATCTCTTACTGTTACATCCACGGTCAACGCCGGGCTCTACTGCTAGTTATATATAAACTAATGTTTACCGAATACAAGGCCTTAGAAAATGAAATCGAAAAGTTTTTGTTGGATTTTTAATGTAACTATAACAACAAAAAATATTTTCGATTTCATTTTGCCTTGAAAAGTCGGAAGACGAAACGCGTCGGCAAAATGTAAGATTTTTTTCCAATTGTCATTTGATACCATATATATATATATATATATATATATATATATATATATATATATATATATATATATATATATAGATAATATTAGTGGCAAATATACACATACATATGTTACCCTCTCTTTAACTCTAACATCCGTCCCACACTCTCATACTTACACTCTCTAAATTCTATTTTTTATTTCCGGAGTTGTTTTTTTTGTTTTTCTTTTTGAATTTGTAGGTCTGATGAATTAGATCGTATTTACGATTCCAATGGAATAAATTATGACCATGGAATATTAGTGTTTAAGCCTTTTTTATCATATATATATATATATATATATATATATATATATATATATATATATATATATATATATATGTGTGTGTGTGTGTGTGTGTGTGTGTGTGGAGGTGTATTAGGAATTTTCGTATTGTATTCGCTGCTTTGGGCATTATCTTCTATTCTTCATTTCATAAAAATGACGTTGCTTTCTAATATTCCCATTTTACTGTACAAAAATGTTTTGAAAACAGACTAAATCGTTACTTTTCATTCGGTTTATGTAATTGTCTATCCTGTCTGAATTTAAAACTATAATCTCCGCATATAAATATTTTATTTTAATTCTATCGAAGAGAAACAAAAAAACTAGTTTCTTTCTTATTCTTTATTTCCTTATTGATAACAGAAAGCATTAAGTAGAGAGACAAATTTATACTATTTTAAATTCTAAAATTTAACTTAACATCTTTGGCTTTAACACTAACAGATAAAGAAGAAACAAAAAAAATATTTAACGATTTTATAGTTTTTATTACATCATTTTCAGCTTATTTATTACTTTTATTATTTGGATGTATAGATAATGCGTCAAATTATTTAATACAATGAATAATGTTAGCGGACATGTTAAATTATTAGATGCAAATCAAAACGCTCATTCCACAGTGAACTGAACCCAATCCATATTCAATATTCATTTTATTTAAAACACTTTCTGTGTTCTTCGATTGTGAAATCGAAAGCTGGTCATAGCTTCATATTGATACTGAATGTTTTTTCTTCTAATTTTATGTTTTGAAAAAATAACATTATTTTTTGAATAATCTTCTTGCATAAAGATCAGATAACAATCGGAACAACTGGTTTTTAAAATTCATAATTTTCTTTAGACGAATAAGCATGAGTTTCCAGTTTGCTTTTCCTCCAGAAATGAAAAAAAAAACTGTATTAAATTTAATTAACAGTATTCATAAGTAATCATTAGGCAGGCTGTTTATAAAGAATGATAAGTATAACATGTAATGATGATCTGCGGTTAAATGCATTTCTATGTAACGACATCTCGATTGAACATTTAAGTTAGGACTTACTGAAAAGCTGCAACGTATCAAGTCTGTTTTGAGGAAAATGTCTGCTGACACTGCTTCCTCTTAACAAAATGGTTCTATAATCAATTACTATAGAAATGTGTCAAAAATATAAAAAAAATTACTCACGCTCCTTATCTTTCTGGAATTTAAGTTTCCAAGACACACACGTGTGTGTGTGTGTAAGGAAATTTAAATTATAAATCAAAGGCATTTACATACTTTGATGTTGAACAGAATTAAATACAAAAACTAAATATCAAGAACACATTACTCCAACAGTTTCAAATTTCCTCTAACGCATGCGCAGAGACGTAGTGATTTCTCGCAAGTGGAACGTTTCACGTGACATTCATTAAAATTGATTAACCTGTCAAGTCAGTTATCGTAGCTCAAAATGGTGGCTTGTTATTTGCATGTTTTTCTTTTGCAAATGTTACAAATGGGTGATATTTCAATTCTTTTAAATTTCTTCTTTCCAAGCATTTGGAGTCGAAAGATAAGCGCCTGTAATAAAATTGACTTTGTTTTCGCTCAAGCGCCCGAGGATTCCACCTTATCTCTGAAATTCACAGAAATTATAGTAAATTTACCGAATGGATTTAGAAAAATAACAAGAGATTGTTAATCCGAATACTTTATCCAGTTTTCATGTATTTTTGCTTTTCATTACTCTCTCGTAATTTAGAGAACATAAAACCTTATCTTACGTTTTCCCCAATGATTCAAACACCCAGAAAATAAATATCGTTTCTTAAATTAGATGTTATGTTTAACTTCTAAAAGCAAAAACGGCCTAACTGAATTTAAAATACATACGTTATATATACATACACATTCATAAAAATATCGCCATTGATTCTGATATTTCAATGATAAGTAGATATTCTTTTAGTGTTGGTAATAAAGCGTCGCTTTATTACTACGGAATATTGAAAACATTTGTTTATCTAAACAGCCTTTATTAAAAAAATATAAGAACTCTCTTAAGAGAAAGATAATGCCTGCGCTGGCAGCCGAACAAAATTAACAAAAATCGAATCGAAGCTGTATTTTGTATTGATATTTAATCACTATAGAGGTAGTACTGAAGATGTTTGTTAATAGGACTTTACCCCACATTCAAATACCGACAACCACTCAGAAGCAATAGGATATTTTGTGGACCTATTCTCCGTCATTTATGTTTTATTCTCTTCAATTTATGTTAGAAGCCATATATTCAACGATGAAGATTGATCACAGTAAGGCAGTGGTTTATTTGGAAAAAATACACAAGTTTTACACATGATCGGATGAAAGCGAAGTACGTCATCTGACCTTTTGATTTAAGTAGCCATCAGTGTGACATGTACTTAACTATAAGACAACGATCTCTCCTCAGCTGGTTCAAGGAGTGAGAGAAAAGATTCCATTTGAAACTTGTTTCCTTTTTATGCAATCAGAAGTGATAAGATAAAATGCCCTGCTTGTGGTGTGGATTGGTTTATTTTTGTTTTGTTTTTACGGCATATAAATCTCAATGGGTTATTTAATGCCGACAACATTTTTATTGTTGGTAATTTTTTTTGTTTGAATCTATTTCTGGTAATATTTTTCCTTCAAAAGATCTATTTCTGGTAAAAGTTTTTTTCATCAAAAGTTTTTCATTCAAAAATTCTATTTCCGTTAAAAGTTTTTCATTCAAAAATTCTATTTCTGGAAAAAAATTTCATTCAAAAATTCTATTTCTGGTAAAAAATTTCATTAAAAAAGTCTATTTCTAGTAATAATTTTCTTTCAAATATGTATCGCTGGTAATATTTTTTTTCTGTTTTTCAAAACAATGTGTATCTGGTAATATATATTTTTCATTTCAAAAATATATTGCTGGTAATAAATTTATTTTACAAAGTATTTCTGGTATTAAAACCTATTTTTACACTTCCATAGTGATTTGATCCCAGTTAACTTGATTTGTGGAAGAAAATGCGTCTTGTTCAAGCTTTCATTATCATCTTCTTCATGACAAATAAAGCAAGATCTGACAATGACATTAAGAGAAATTCAAATTGGATTTTGACAACCCGACTTTTAATACGACAGTGTTTCGAGACTTTACGATTGTGAGTGATCTTTTCATAATCATTTACACTTTAAGTTCATCAGAAAATCAAATATTAAAATAGCAACATTCCTTTTATGTATGAATCATTAAGATAAGGAATTTTATGCCTTAACCAATCATTCTGTTATGTGCAAGGCGATCATATATCTTTCAATACAAGGCAGATTTTTCCCGCAGTAGGTTGCGGTAGACCTTTGTCATCCAAGGCTATAGAACCCGGTCTATTCTGCTATTTGCCCATGGGGAGAGAAGAAGCGGATTCATATATTCCCCAAGGGTATTAGAACGTAAGTGAATGTTTTACTTCCAAAATTTAAGAAATATCTAGGTAGGTGAGGCTGCTAAAGCTACCACTACCCTGCCTTTTCCTTCTCACCCTCTTCTTCTCCAATCCTTCCACATCTTCCTCTTGCGTTTCCCACAACTCAAAGTCTCCACTATCAGACTTCGGCCTAAAAACATATTCTTAAGTATTACTCTATTAATACCAAATTTTATTTGGATTAAGATCCCTTTAATTAAATTCATTTGAATCGAACGGATTTATCCCGCATAAAACAGCAAACGGCACCGGCCAAAGTAATATACAACCCAATATATAATCTAAAAAGTATAGAGTAAATTCTTTGTTGAAGAAACCGACTACTACCAACCACTAATCTCTAAGCCTTATCTTTACCCAACCCCTCTCTCACCTTACCTCCCCACTACCAATCTAAATTGTCCATTTAGTGTACTTTCTCCATTTGCGGAGAAGGTTTGGTACAGATGGACTGAACATCTCGGAAATTATTTCTGCATTTTAACATCGCCGACATACGGATTTCACTTTGGGATGTCGCTTTTCCTGATCACCATGCATTTTGTCAATGTTTCACTTTCTTCTAGTTTTCCATTACTACGTTGTCTTTGAATTATTTTACTTTTTTTTTTTTTTTTTGAGTCACTCATTAAAAAGTCACTTTCACATATCTTATGTTTTTAAAATTACGTCAGTTGTGGATCGATTAGTTGAGAAAACGAAAAAAAAAAAAAAAAGCTACCACGACAGACGCAGTTTCTAAACTTGGAAGAGAGTGCATTCTCTTTATTAATTTTTGATCGAGTGCACAAGCAATGCACACAATTATTATTTTTTTTTTTTAAAGTGGAGTGTCTGTGTCAAACACTGAAAAGTTACATTTGAAGGAATAATAGATAGCAGAGAAAGACAAGAGACAGAATTGAGCGAGTTAGCCAGAGAAAATTGAGCAAGTGACAAGAGACACAAGAGAGAGAGGAACAAGAGAGAGAGACAAGAAGAGAGGAACAAGAGAGAGAGACAAGAAGAGAGGAACAAGAGAGAGAGAGACAAGAAGAGAGGAACAAGAGAGAGAGACAAGAGAGGAACAAGAAAGAGAGACAAGAAGAGAGGAACAAGAGAGAGAGACAAGAAGAGAGGAACAAGAGGGAGAGACAAGAGAGGAACAAGAAAGAGAGACAAGAAGAGAGGAACAAGAGAGAGAGACAAGAAGAGAGGAACAAGAGGGAGAGACAAGAGAGGAACAAGAAAGAGAGACAAGAAGAGAGGAACAAGAGAGAGAGACAAGAAGAGAGGAACAAGAGAGAGAGAGACAAGAAGAGAGGAACAAGAGAGAGAGACAAGAGAGGAACAAGAAAGAGAGACAAGAAGAGAGAGGAACAAGAGAGAGAGAGAGAGAAGAGGAACAAGAGAGAGAGAGAGAGACAAGAAGAGAGGAACAAGAGAGAGAGACAAGAGAGGAACAAGAGAAACAGAGAGAGAAGAAGAAGAGAGGGAAGAAGAGAAAAAGAATAAAGAGAAGAGAGAGAAACAAGAGAGAGAGACAAAAGAGAGGAACAAGAGAGAGAGAGACAAGAAGAGAGGAAACAAGAGAGAGAGAGAAGAAGAGAGGAAACAAGAGAGAGAGAGACAAAAAAGAGAGGAACAAGAGAGAGAGAGACAAGAAGAGAGGAACAAGAGAGAGAGAGACAAGAAGAGAGGAACAAGAAAGAGAGACAAGAAGAACAGAGAGAGAAGAGAGAGAGACAAGAGAGAGAGAGAGAAGAGGAACAAGAGAGAGAGAGACAAGAGAAGAACAAGAGAGAGACAAGAAGAGAGGAACAAGAGAGAGAGACAAGAGAGAGAGGAAAAGAGAGAACAAGAAGAGAGAGAACAAGAGAGAAGAGAGAGAGAGGAACAAGAGAGAGAGACAAGAAGAGAGGAACAAGAGAGAGACAAGAAGAGAGGAACAAGAGAGAGAGAGACAAGAAGAGAGGAACAAGAGAGAGAGAGAAGAGAAGAGAGAGGAACAAACAAGAGAGAGAGACAAGAAGAGAGGAACAAGAGAGAGAGAGACAAGAAGAGAGGAACAGAGAGAGAGACAAGAGAGAACAAGAAAGAGAGACAAGAAGAGAGGAACAAGAGAGAGAGAGACAAGAAGAGAGGAACAAGAACAAGAGAGGAGAGAGAGAGAGAGGAACAGAGAAAAGAGAGAGAGAGAACAAGAAGAGAGACAAGAAGAGAGAAAAGAGAGACAAGAAGAGAGGAACAAGAGAGAGACAAGAAGAGAGAACAAGAGAGAGAGACAAGAAGAGAGGAACAGAGGAGAGACAAGAGAGGAACAAGAAAGAGAGACAAGAAGAGAGGAACAAAGAGAGAGAGACAAGAAGAGAGGAACAAGAGAGAGAGACAAGAAGGAACAAGAGAGAGACAAGAGAGAGGAACAAGAGAGAGAGACAACAAGAGGGAGAAGAGGGAGAGGAACAAGAAAGAGAGACAAGAAGAGAGGAACAAGAGAGAGAGATAAGAACAGAACAAATGAGAGACAAGAGAGAACATCTAGAACAGAGAGACAAGAAGACAGAGAGAACAGATGGAGAAGAGATGGACAAGAAGAGAGGAACAAGAGGGACAAGAGAGAGAGAGAGGAACATAGACAGATAAGAAGAGAGAGAGAGAGAGAATCTAAACAAAAGAGAGAGAGACTAGAAGACAGATACAAGACATAGAGAGAGAACATGAGAGGAGATAAGAGAGAGAGAGTCTATGAGACAGAGAGAGAGAGAGACAAGAAGAGATGAACAAGAGAGAGACAACAAGACAGAGGAGAGAGAGAGAAAGACAGATAAGCGAGAGAGAGAGAGAATCTATAAGAGAGAGAGAGAGAGAGAGAGAGAACAAGAGACAGATAAGAGAGAGAGAAGAATCTATGAGACAGATAAGGAAGAGAGAGAGAGAATTTATGAGACAGATGGCGAGAGAGAGAGAGAATCTATGGAGACAAAGAGAGAGAGAATCTACGAAAGACAGAATCTACGAGACAGACAAGGAGAGAGAGAGAGAATGATACAGATAAGCGAGAGAGAGAGAGAGAGAATCTATGAGACAGATAAGCGAGAGAGAGAGAGAATCTACGAGACAGATAAGCGAGAGAGAGAGAGAATCTATGAGACAGATAAGCGAGAGAGAGAGAATCTATGAGACAGATAAGCGAGAGAGAGAGAGAATCTATGAGACAGATAAGCGAGAGAGAGAGAGAGAATCTATGAGACAGATAAGAGAGAGAGAAGAGAATCTATGAGACAGATAAGGAGAGAGAGAGAGAATATCAGATAAGCGAGAGAGAGAGAATCTATGAGACAGACAATCTAGAGATAGAGAGAATCTATGAGACAGAGAGAGAGAGAAGAATCATGAGACAAAGAGAGAGAGAGAGAAACTACGAGACAGACAAGAGAGAGAGAGAGAATCTATGAGACAGATAAGCGAGAGAGAGAGATCTATAAGACAGATAAGACAGAGAGAGAGAGAGAGAGAGAATCTAAGGAGACAGATAAGCGAGAGAGAGAGAGAATCTATGAGACAGATAAGCGAGAGAGAGAGAGAATTTATGAGACAGATAAGCGAGAGAGAGAGAGAATCTAGAGAGAGAGAGAGAGAATCTGATGAAAAGAGATCTACAGAGAGAGAGAGAGAGAACTATGAGATGATAAGCAGAGAGAGAGAGAATCTATGAGACAGAGAAGACAGAGAGAGAGAGAATCTATGAGACAGATAAGAGAGAGAGAGAATCTATGAGACAGATAAGAGAGAAGAGGAATATGAGACAGATAAGCGAGAGAGAGAGAGAGAATCATGAGACAGATAAGCGAGAGAGAGAGAATCTATGAGACAAATAAGAGAGAGAATCTAGAGAGACAGATAAGCGAGAGAGAGAGAGAACGAGAGAGAGAGAGAGAATCTATGAGACAGATAAGCAGAGAGAGAGAGAGAATCTATAAGACAGATAAGCGAGAGAGAGAGAATCTATGAGACAGATAAGACGAGAGAGAGAGAGAATCTATGAGACAGGTGAGAGAATCTATGAGATCTAGAGAATCTATGAGACAGAAGAGAGAATCTACGAGACAGATAAGCGAGAGAGAGAGTGAATCTATTACCCAGATAAGCGAGAGAGAGAGAGAATCTATGAGACAGAGAGAGAGAGAGAGAATCTATGAGACAGAGAGAGAGAATCTATGAGACAGAGAGAGAGAAGAATCTGACAGATAAGCAGAAAAGAGAGAGAATCTATGAGACAGATAAGCGAGAGAGAGAGAATATATGAGACAGATAAGAGAGAGATAAAGAGAATCTATGAGACAGATAAGCGAGAGAGAGAGAGAGAATCTATGAGAGACAGATAAGCGAGAGAGAGAGATCTACGAGACAGATAAGCGAGAGAGAGAGAGAATCTATGAGACAGATAAGGAGAGAGAGAGAGAATGTCATGAGACAGATAAGCGAGAGAGAGAGAGAGAGAGAATCTATGAGACAGATAAGCGAGAGAGAGAATCTATGAGACAGATAAGCGAGAGAGAGAGAGAATCTATGAGACAGATAAGCGAGAGAGAGAGAGAATCTATGAGACAGAGAGAGAGAGAATCTATGAGACAGATAAGAGAGAGAGAGAGAGACAGATAAGCGAGAGAGAGAGAGAATCTATGAGACAGATAAGCGAGAGAGAGAGAGATCTATACAAGACGAGATGAAAGAGAGAGAGAGAGAATCTATGAGACAGATAAAGAGAGAGAGAATCTGGTGAGACAGAGAGAGAGAGAGAATCTATGAGACAGATAAGAGAGAGAGAGAGAGAGAACTATGAAAAAGAGAGAGAGAATCTACGAGACAGATAAGCGAGAGAGAGAGAGAGAATCTATGAGACAGATAAGCGAGAGAGAGAGAGAGAATCTATGAGACAGATAAGAGAGAGAGAGAGAGAATCTATGAGACAGATAAGCGAGAGAGAGAGAGAATCTATGAGACAGATAAGCGAGATAGAGTGAATCTATGAGACAGAGAGAGAGAATCTACGAGACAGATAAGCGAGAGAGAGAGAGAGAATCTATGAGACAGATAAGCGAGAGAGAGAGAGAGAGAGAATCTATGAGACAGATAAGCGAGAGAGAGAGAGAATCTATGAGACAGATAAGCGAGAGAGAGAGAGAGAGAATCTATAAGACAGATAAGCGAGAGAGAGAGAGAATCTATGAGACAGATAAGCGAGAGAGAGAGAGAGAGAATGTACGAGACAGATAAGCGAGAGAGAGAGAATCTATGAGATGAGAGAGAGAGAGAGAGAGAGAGAGAGAATGAGACAGATAAGAGAGAGAGAGAGAATCTATGAGACAGATAAGCGAGAAAGAGAGAGAATCAGAGAGAGACAGAGAATCTATGAGAGAGAGAGAGAGAATCTATGAGACAGATGAGCGAGAGAGAGAGAGAGAAATCTACGAGACAGATAGAGAGAGAGAATCTACGACTCATGATTCTCTCTCTTATTCAGAGAGAGAATCTAAGGAGACAGATAAGGAGAGAGAGAGAGAATCTATGAGACAGATAAGGAGAGAGAGAGAGAGAATAAGGACAGATAAGCGAGAGAGAGAGAGAGAATCTATGAGACAGATAAGGAGAGAGAGAGAGAATCTATGAGATAAGCAGAGAGAGAATCTATAAGAGATGAAAGCAGAGAGAGAGAGAACAGAGACAGATAAGCGAGAGAGAGAGAGAATCTATGAGACAGAGAGAACGAGAGACAGGAGAGAGAGAGAGAGAGAATCTATGAGACAGATAAGCGAGAGAGAGAGAGAATCATAAAGGACAGATAAGCGAGAGAGAGAGAGAGAGAATCTATAAGACAGATAAGAGAGAGAGAAATCTATGAGACAGATAAGCGAGAGAGAGAGAGAGAGAGAGACAGATAAGAGAGAGAATCTATGAGACAGAGAGAGAATCTATGAGACAGAGAGAGAGAGAACGGCTGAGACAGATATAAGAGAGAGAGAATCTATGAGACAGATAAGCGAGAGAGAGAGAGAATCTATGAGACAGAGAGAGAGAGAGAGAGAGAATCAGAGAGAGAGAGAGAAATCTATGAGACAGATGAGCGAGAGAGAGAGAGAGAGAATCTATGAGACAGATGAGGCAGAGAGAGAGAGAAATCTATGAGACAGATAAGCGAGAGAGAGAGAGAATCTATGAGACAGATAAGCGAGAGAGAGAGAGAATCTATGAGATGATAAGCGAGAGAGAGAATCCATAAGACAGATAAGCGAGAGAGAGAGAGAGAAATCTATGAGACAGATAAGCGAGAGAGAGAGAGAGAATGTATGAGACAGATAAGCGAGAGAGAGAATCTATAGAAGATAAGGAGAGAGAGGAGAGAATCTAAGGACAGAGAGAGAGAGATCTGAGACAGATAAGCGAGAGAGAGAGAATCTGTGAGACAGATAAGCGAGAGAGAGAGAGAATGAGGAGACAGATAAGCGAGAGAGAGAGAGAGAGAGAACAAGAGACAGATAAGCGAGAGAGAGAGAGAGAGACAGATGAGACAGAGAGAATCTATAAGACAGATAACGAGAGAGAGAGAGAAATCTATGAGACAGATAAGGAGAGAGAGAGAATCTACAGGACAGATGAAGCGAGAGAGAGAAGAAATCTATGAGACAGATGGCCCGAGAGAGAGAGAGAGAGAATCTATGAGACAGAGAGAGAGAGAATCTATGAGACAGAGAGAGAGAGAAAATCTACGAGACAGATAAGCGAGAGAGAGAATCTATGAGACAGATAAGAGAGAGAGAGAATCTATGAGACAGAGAGAGAGAGAATACAGACAGATAAGCGAGAAGAGAGAGAGAGAGAATCTATGAGACAGATAAGCGAGAGAGAGAGAGATCTATGAGATGGAGATAAGCGAGAGAGAGAGAGAGAATCTATGGGACAGATAAGCGAGAGAGAGAGAGAGAGAGATCTATGAGACAGATAAGGAGAGAGAGAATCTATGAGACAGATAAGCGAGAAAGAGAGAGAATCTATAAGACTGTTAAGCGAGAGAGAGAGAATCTGTAAGGACAGAGAGAGAGAAATCTGCAGGACAGATAAGCGAAGAGAGAGAGAGAGTGGGAACAGATGAAGCGAGGAGAGAGAGAGAATTTATGAGACAGATAAGGAGAGAGGAGGAGAATTTCGAGACAGATAAGAGAGAGAGAGAGAGAGAGAATCTATGAGACAGATAAGGCAGGAGAGAGAGAGATCTACAGGACAGATAAGGAGAGAGAGAGAATCTATAAGACAGATAAGCGAGAGAGAGAGAGAGAGAATCTATGAGACAGATAAGCGAGAGAGAGAGAATCTACAAGACAGATAAGCGAGAGAGAGAGAGAATCTATGAGACTGATAAGCGAGAGAGAGAGACCTATGAGACAGAGAGAGAGAGACAGATAAGAGAGAGAAGAGAGAGAATCTATGAGACAGATAAGAGAGAGAGAATCTATGAGACAGAGAGAGAGTATCTACCAGACAGATAAGCGAGAGAGAGAGAGATCTATGAGACAGATAAGGAGAGAGAGAGAGAATCTATGAGACAGATAAGGAGAGAGAGAGAGAGACAGATAAGCGAGAGAGAGAGAGAGAGAATCTACGAGACAGATAAGCGAGAGAGAGAGACAGATAAGCGAGAGAGAATCTATAAGACTGATAAGGAGAGAGAGAGAGAATCTATGAGACAGAGAGAGAATGAGACAGATAAGAGAGAGAGAGAATCTATGAGACAGATAAGCAGAGAGAGAGAGAGAATCTAAGGAGACAGATAAGCGAGAGGTGAGAGAGAATCTATGAGACAGAGAGAGAGAGAGAATCTATGAGACAGATGAGCGAGAGAGAGAGAGAGAGAATCTACGAGACAGATAAGCGAGAGAGAGAGAATCTATAAGACAGATAAGCGAGAGAGAGAGAATCTATGAGACAGATAAGCGAGAGAGAGAGAATCTACAAGACAGATAAGCGAGAGAGAGAGAGAATCTATGAGACAGATAAGCGAGAGAGAGAGAGAATCTATGAGACAGATAAGCGAGAGAGAGAGAGAATCTACGAGACAGATAAGCGAGAGAGAGAGAGAATCTATGAGACTGATAAGCGAGAGAGAGAGAGACAATAGGTTGATATCTGTCCATATGTGTAAATATATTTGCGGTGAGATTAGATACATATTTCACGTTGTATAGCACGCATTTTAATCGGATGTATCCACTACTCATATTTATATAAAGTATGATCACTTCCCGTTATTGAAAAATAATATAGAAATGGATGTTTGTGAAAATGGATAAAATTTCCCTCAACAATTTTTTGCCTACGCAATCTTCTTTTGAAACGTTTGAAATATTTTACATTTATTTTTATTTTCAAGAATTTTAACATACGAGAGCAAGGTGCGCATTATAGAGTGTAAAAGACGTTTAATCTACACGACTAATTATGCTCCTGCGTGCAGACAACTCTTGGAAATATTTATGTAACAATCACCTACTTCGACCGTATTTCGTTAATTTTTTAAAATTTTTATTTCAGAAGAAACAAAACACAGATCTGTCACAATTTAATTGAAATCCTGATTTCATTAAATATACATATAAATAAATTAAATATTTTAAATGAATGGTTATTTAAAAATATCGAACAAACGGCTGGAATTATTCAGTCATGCGAGGTGAGCATTCTGTCGCAGGCAGGAGAAAGTGTCCTCCCAGTGGCGTGGCGAGGGGGCGGACCGCTCCGGGTGCAAGCACAGGACGGGTGAAACAATGTCACCCCAACAAAATTTTTCAACCAGGCTAAGGTGACAAAAATAGTCTGAAACAGTGGGAGACACAGGGTTTTGCAGGCAGGGCATATGACCCCAAAATAATTTATGACCCCCCAGTTTTGTCCCCAAATCAGAAAATTTCTAAAAATTGTCGGGGAAATTTGTATAGGAAAAATAGCAATGTTTTCCAAGCTTTCATGTGTTTCAGTTGCTACAATCTTAGTTACTAACAAGAGACATTGTTGTAACATTTATCGGATGATATGGTGTTTAACTCTGCATCATTAATAACAACAAAGGAAATACGAAGCCAAAAAGTGCAACAATTTCAGTCTTGGTCTGTATTAATTCGCTGAGATGCAAATTTTCCATTGATACTTTTATACTTTGAATATATCTACTAGTGTTGGGACGATTCAGAATCGAATTGAGAATCGGAAAAATCGGAACTTTTGGGGTTATCGGAATGTATCGGATTCGAAAAAATTTGTGCCTATTTTCCGATTCCAAAAAAATTTCTTTTAAATTTTTAACTTAATTTTCCATTATTGGTACTAATGATAAATATTTATTGTTTTTAAATTATCACTAAATCTAAAATCATAATAACATCAAAATATGATGTAAATTTATTTTACTTGTATAAAGAAAAAACAAAAATAAACTTTGCATAAATTCTCTAGTAACCTTTAAAAAGAATGCAGTTGATTTACAATGTTCCGAAAAATGCTTAAAAATTAAAATAGAACATTTTTGTCAAGAAAAAATACTTTCAAACATCATTGATAATTAAATGGGTACCCAGAAAATGATGCAACGGAAAAATTGGACACAGGAAAATTAGCAACAGAAAATTACGTCAACCATGAGCCAGTCGAGACAGTCGGATCTGGCTGTGCTGTCCATTGAAAACGAGCTTATAAGACAAACAGATTTGACGATGTCATTGACAGTTTGCCACAATGAAATCAAGAAAACATTCATTCTAAGACCATAGTATCGAATGTCATTCTTTTGTGTATTGCGGTGTTTTTGTATTTAGTTGTTCTGAAAGTGAACAGTTGCATTTTAAAAATCTTTGATTTGAACTGATTATTTTGTGGTATTGATTTTGTCTTGGATCATAAATGTAAACAGTAACGTACCGGTCAGTAGAGTAAAGTAGAGGTAGAGCATATATGAAAATTTAGGCAACAGCTAACCATTCAGCATAGAGTGAATCAGGGTCATTAGTGACATTTGGGCAGACCGTTTTGGTGACGTTTACTCTAGCTACGCCACTTGGTGCCAGATGATAGTCTTTAACAAATGAAATTTTCAATGAAACATTTAACTCTTTACTAAAGAAGATTATTTAAAATAACTCAACCTCATTTGAAAAAATCAAAATGAAGAAAAGAAAATATCCGAAATCCTTGGGGATTTTCAATGTTTGGTTTTAGAACAAAAAGATTTTCAAGAAAGTGTACACAATATTTACATATATAGTCTTTTGTATATTCCTGCCCTAAGACCGTTTCCTGGATAAAAAGTGTTGCACTGAGTCGCTGACCAGGCAATTTATCTGGTGTAATATAATGAAAAAATAAAATAAAGGGACAATTAAGACTATAAGTAATGAACAAATTTTATTTATTTCAGAAAAATAAACAACAATTGTTTTCTTCAAATTAAAAAAAAGCAAACCTGAAAATGGAAATAGAGAATGTTTAGATGCACGCAAATCTGTCGCTCACTGAAAATTAGATGGCGCTACACCTCGTAGCATAAAATAGTTTCCAAAGAAGGTAAAGAAAACTAAAAACAAATATTTAAAAAATTTACGAACTTAATAATATGGTGAACTCTTAAAGAAGATGGTATATCAATGTCGCCAAGACTCTTTTGGTTGCCCGTATATCTGGCGATAGCCAGAACAAGAAAGATTTCACCATAAAGACGGCTTATTTTTATGTTTTTCTTCCGTTTTAATTCGAGTTATAAAATGTCTTTTAACTTCTAATTTTAATTCTCACTGCCACATTCCTGCTGCAATTGGCGAAAATAGAGAGCACCAATTAACTACAGACATTTCACCACATCAAAAATAGGTATTTTTTACCTTGTTCATTGTGTCATTGATTTCAATACCGCCTCATTATATATGTATTTAACGCCATTTCAATAATTTACCCACCACCAAAGAATGCACAAAAGGGCATCATTGTCAATGTTCAGCACAAAAGGCTCTTCAATGCCAACTTCATTTGTAAACAATGGATTTACTACATTTTGCCTCCATAAACTTTTAGCGTGTGTTACAAGATTTGATATCATTCATCTAATTGTCAGATTCACGAAATTTGGGAAAATCTTTGATCTTCATTTTTTGCTGTATGTAGTGTTTTTAAATATTTTTCAATAGTTTATGGTCATCATTTTCAACCTTAAATTTTAACTTGCTTTTCCTCTTCTTTAAATTTAGAGACATAAGAAGATTGTTCAACACCATCATCATCCATGGATGGCGATAAAATTCTGAAAAGTTCTACTTTTTGTGCTATTAATAACGACTTCTTTTTTCGCATTGTTACCATAAGGGTATATGCATTTTTTTTGACATTTTCACTTTTATAATTGCTCAACCAGGAAGTGGGAGTGGTAGAAAAGAAAGAAAGAAAGAAAGAAAGAAAGAAAGAAAGAAAAGAAAGAAAGAAAGATGGGCGGGGAAGCTTGCTATTTAGTTAAGTTTTCTGCAAACTCAGCTCCAAATGTTTTTCTAGGGAGGTCTCTGTCAAAATTTTCTTTATTAATGTATCGATCAATGAATTTCAAAAATACATCTGAAAGTTTTGACGTTAATTTTTGAAATTTTACAGAAAAAAAAAAGATGATATGTAAAAGGAAATATAGGAATAATCCCAAAAGATCGTTATTATTTTTCCACGCTTTTCAAAGTATTCTGAACACCTTCGATTATTATTCTAATATCCAAACAATTTCAAAATGGATATAAATATTCTTCGAAAAGCCTTTCAAATAATTTTATGTCATGAGTTCAATACGATACAGGTTAAAATATGGTTGTGAAAATAGAAGATGTTTAAAAAAAAAGAATTAAAAAATAATATAGAAGAATGCTATTTTACAATATTTTTAACTGTCTGGAATTAGAAACCTCATAAACGATCGATTGAATTAAGTGTTTGGTTTGAGATGGTGAAAATAAAGTATTGTACCAGATAATCACAAAGAACCCAAACAACATTCTTTAAAACTATTTTAGAATCCTTCAAATCATCTTACTGGATTTTTATTCTTTTTTTAAAGGCCTACAAATTAGTTCAAGGAAAATTGTTAAAACATGCAATTGATCCGCATCAGTGATTATACAAATGGCAACTATGACTGAGCAGGTGAGGCTTTGTTGAAAACTAGAGTTTTTTGTCCCCAATCCCCAACCTCTTGATCCCAAAAAGTCCAACTTGCACATGGCTTTTTTGAAAAAACCCTTCTGATTTTTGCAACTTTGGCTTTTTTATTTCCAAAGATTAGCAAAGGCAATGCATTTACAAGTTCGATTTAATAATACCGGAGACAACAACATACTCCAAAAAATCGACAATCATACCAGATCTGATTAAACGTTCTGACGAAACAGGATTCTGAGGTTTCAGTATTAAATTCACCAGCATCAACTCAATAAATTTGCATTTCAGCATCCTTTAACTGTTTACATAAAAAACCACGGCAAAAACAAACGGCACTTGCAAAGAAAACCAATAGACAACATGCCCCTTTGTTAAAATTTTAATTCCTGCAACAACAACAGCAACAACAATAATAACAAAACTGGTCGCAATTGCATTGCGTACAACATTTAGAAATATACATAACAATCAGATTTCCTGTTGCTAGGATAAATTTTTCAGTCTGAGGGGTGGGGGAGACTATTTCTGGATTGCGCCCCAACGATAATCAAGGTTAGATGGATATTTGAAAGGCGCTTTGAAGACTTTTTCTTTTGACTTTTTGGAGGAAATACGTTCCGTTAGACAAAGACCATCAAAAACAAAGAATGATGATAATGTTCAAAACGCCAACTTTATTTCTTCCTTTTATCCTTCTGTAACATGTATTAATTGTTTGAATTCCATACTTTGTAAGTCTTTTTTATTGAGCCTGAACTCAAAAGAGTCAGACAAATATTGTTTGTGGGACATATATTATGATAAAGTGATAAAAAAAAATTCCCTGCAAGAAATTGGTTGTAGTCATTAAAAATAATAAAAATAATTATAATATAGAAGTGCGCAAAAGTCCTGAGGTCTGGTTTTTTTCATTTGTTCAAACCAGAGAGTGGATAAATGAGAGAAAAATGAACAGACACACACACACACACACACACACATACATATATATATATATATATATATATATATATATATGATGAAATATATTCAAGGGGTGAGAATTTATGCGATCTGTGCTCAATATCAGAGATAGACCGTGAAACATAAAAAAAAAAAATTGAAGTCCATTAGAGGCGAAAAAAGAGAATCAGAGAAAAAATATGCTTGAGGTTAAAGAAATATATATAAAAATATTTACCCTGATATATATATATATATATATATATATATATAGGCAGAAAAAACATATATGTTCAGGATCCTGAAAAAATAACAATCCAATAAATGACAAACGCAAGTAAGGCAAGAAGAAATTAAATGTATTTAAAAACTAAGTTTTTCAAGGTAATGCAGTTAGTAAAACACAGGAACAAGGTTAAGTAGCAAATACAGATAGATAAAATACAGTCTCGAAGAGACTTCCTAGAGTCTAAATGCTTGTAACTGACTTCCCTAAAAGAGGTTATTTCACCATAAAAACTACCGACACTACAGACGACCTGGCACGAAACAGGTACGACAGGAAATGAAATTATGCCTAAAATGGCTATTTTATGGCAGAAGACGAAACCATTAATCCGAAAAAGGTGGACCCCAAAACACTCCTTAGATCCCTTTTTGGGATGCAAACATATTTGAAAAAAAAAAGATTGAATTAAAAAATAAAAGATGAATTTTTTTTCCTATTTGACCTTCTCATTACTGTATTTTCCTTAAAGGAAAATCTCAAACGATTCAAAGAAACAATCAAAACGTCGTCATCTTCAAACAAGACGAGCATGGTTCCTCAATTCGTCTTTTTGTTGTAACTGGTCGGATATGTTTCTGTGTGTGAAAAAAAACAAAATGGTTTTGATTAAAGAAATGGATTCTATTGATTATTGGTACCCGGCCCCAGTAACACATACTGTTTCTAAAAACAATTTTTGAATAAAAAATGTCTCCAGGTTTGAATGTTCTCCATGATCGGTTTATTGATTTTGCATTGCTCGGTAAAAGTTTATTAAACAAAAATTTTAAAATCAAGGCGAACATTAAAAGCTGGGAAAGAATCATGGTGTGTTTCAGAAATGTTAAATATAAAATAAATTTAAAAAAAACAAAAGAGCTTTGTCGTTGGTATGTCCAAAGAAAAAAAAACAGTGCTCTTTTTCAAAGTGTCAAAGACTTTACCTGTTTTAGACAAAAAAAAAAGAGCAACATGTAGGTCCCAAAATGTTTATTTTATAATTTGCAAAAATACACTAAGTTTTCAGTATCTTCATGACAAAATTATCAAAATTTTTTTTTTTTGTTTTATAAATTTTACATTCACTATTATTTTAGTGAATGAAATTTTATTTGTTTTCCCAAAACCGATTTGGCAATTTTGAGTGTGATAAAAACAGAATGAATGAAAATTTCCATGTCTGAATAAAAAACGAAAAGTTGATTTAATTAAATGTATATTGAAAGATTTTCGTATATTTAAATTACTGGGAGCATTTTTTATTTTTTGAAGTCAAAGAAAACAAAAAATTATCAAAGACTAAATAAAAATCATGATAAGTATATTCTAAAATTTGTTATTAATAAAGATATAAAATAAAGTTTTTTTACAAGAGAGAAAAAACAAACAAAAGAGAAAAAAAAACAAAGAGAAAAAAAAAAACAAGGGAGAAAAAACAAAGAAGAAAAAAAAAAGAGATAAAAACAATTTTTGAGAAAAATTTTCAAATTAAAAGAGAAAAACAAAGAGCAAAAAAAATAAAAATATAAAAAAAGAAAAAGAGAGGAAAAACAAAGAGAAAAAAAAAAGAAAATCCAAAAAAAAAAAAAGGAAAGAAAACTAAACAATCAGAGAAAAAAAAGAAGAAAAAAAAAATACTTGAAAAACAAAGAAACAAAGCCTTCAGAAAGAATAAAAAAAAAGGGAGAAAAATCAAAGAGAAAATTCTATCAGAAACAAAAAACGTCTTTTAAAAAAAAGAAACGTGAATATGAAAAAAAAAGATAAAAAATTTTAGAACAGAACAAAAAGAAAAAAAAACAAACAATTTTAAAAAAAATAAACATTGTTTGGTAAGAAGTTATTTTTTTTAAGAAAAAAAAAAAAAAACAAAGAAATAAAAAAAAAAAAGAAAGAAAAAAAAAAAAAAGAGATCAAAATTCAAAAAAAGAGAAAAAAAAGAGAGAAAAAACAAAGAGAGAAAAACAAACAGAGAGAAAAACAATGAGAAAAAAACAAAGAGAAAAAAAAGAGAGAGAAAAAAAAACAAGAAAGAGAAAAAAAAGAGAAAAAAAAAAAGAGAAAAACAAAAAAAAAAAACAAAGAGAGAAAAACAAAGAGAGAGAAAAAAAAATGAGAGAAAAAAAACAAAGAGAAAAAACAAAACAAAACAAAGAGAAAAAAAACAAAGAGAAAAAAAAGAGAGAGAAAAAAAAAAACAGAGAAAAAAAACAAGAGAGAAAAAACAAAAGAGAGAAAAAACAAAGAGAGAAAAAAAAAACAAAAAAACAAAAAAAAAAAAACAGAGAGAAAAACAAGAGAGAGAAAAAACAAAGAGAGAAACAAAAAACAAAAACAAGGAGAAAACAAAAAGAAAAACAAAAAGAGAGAAAAAACAAAGAAAGAAAAAAACAAAAAAAAGAAAACAAAAAAACAAAGAAAAAAAAAAAAAAAAAAAAAAACAAAGAGAGAGAAAAAACAAAGAGAAAAAAAAAACAAAGAGAGAAAAAAACAAAGAGAGAAAAAAACAAAGAGAGAGAAAAAAAACAAAGAGAGAGAAAAACAAAGAGAGAAAAACAAAAAGAGAAAAAGAGAGAAAAAAAACAAAGAGAGAGAAAAAACAAAGAGAGAAAAAAACAAAGAGAGAAAAAAACAAAGAGAGAAAAAACAAAAAAAAAAAGAAGAAAAAAAAAACAAAGAAAAAACAAAGAGAGAAAAAAAACAAAGAGAGAAAAACAAACAAAGAGAAAAAACAAAGAGAGAGAAAACAAAGAGAAAAAACAAAGAACAAAAGAAAAAAACAAACAAAGAGAGAAAAAAACAAAGAGAGAGAAAACAAAGAGAAAAAAAAAAAACAAAGAAAGAAAGAAAAAAAAAACAAAGAAAAAACAAACAAAGAGAGAGAAAAAACAAGAGAGAAAAAAAAAAACAAGGAGGAAAAAAAAAAAAAGAGAAAAAAAAACAAAAGGAGAAAAAACAAAGGGAGAAAAAAAAAGAGAGAGAAAAAAAAGAAAGAGAAAAACAAAGAGAAAGAAAAACAAAACAGAGAAACAAAGAAAAAAACAAAGAGAGAAAAAAAAAAAGAAAAAAAACAAAGAGAAAAAAAAGAAAGAAAAAAACAAAAAAAAAAAAAAACAAGAGAAAAAAACAAAGAGAAAAAACAAAGAGAAAAAAACAAGAGAGAGAGAAAAAACAAAGAGAGAAAAAAAAAGAAAAATGTAGAGAAAAACAAAGAGAAAAACAGAAAAAACAACAAAAAAGAAAAAAAACAGAAAAAAAAAGAAGAAAAAACAAAGAGAGAAAAAACAAAGAAAAAAAACAAGAGAAAAAAAAAAAAGAGAGAAAAAAAAAACAAAGAACAAAAAAAAAAAAAAAAAAAAAACAAGAAAAAAACAAAGAGAAAAACAAGAGAGAAAAAAAAAAACAAAAAGAAAGAAAAAAACAAAAAGAGAAAAAAAAAAACAAAAGAAAAAAACAAAACAAAAAACAGAGAAAAAACAAGAGAGAGAAAAAACAAAGAGAAAAAAAACAAAGAGAAAAAAAACAAAAGAGAGAAAAAAAAAAAGAGAAAAAAAAAAGAGAGAAAAAAAAAAAGAGAAAAAACAAGAGAAAAAAACAAAAGAAGAGAAAAAAAAACAAAAGAGAAAAAAAAAACAAAGAGAGAAAAAAAACAAAGAGAAAAAAAACAAGAAAAAAACAAAAGAGAAAAAACAAAAGAGAAAAAAACAAAAAACAAAAAGAAAAAAAACAAGAGAGAAAAACAAAGAGAGAAAAAACCAAAAACAAAGAAAAACAAAGAGAAAAACAAGAGAGAGAAAAAAAAAACAAAAAAAACAAACAAAGAGAGAGAAAAAAAAAGAGAGAGAAAAAAAGAGAGAAAAAAAACAAAGAGAGAGAAAAAACAAAGAGAGAAAAAAACAAAGAGAGAAAAAAAACAAAGAGAGAGAAAAAACAAAGAGAGAGAAAAAAAAAGAGAGAAAAAAAACAAAGAGAGAAAAAAAAAAAGAGAGAAAAAAAAGAGAGAAAAAAACAAAGAGAAAAAACAAAGAGAGAAAAAAACAAAGAGAGAAAAAAAAACAAAAGAGAGAAAAAAAACAAAGAGAGAAAAAAACAAAGAGAGAAAAAAACAAAGAGAAAAAACAAAGAGAAAAACAAAAGAGAAAAAAAAAAAAAAAAACAGAGAGAAAAAAAAAACAAGAGAGAGAAAAACAAAGAGAAAAAAACAAAAAAAAAAAACAAAGAGAGAAAACAAAATAAAAACAAGAGAGAAAAAAAACAAAAGAGAAAAAAAAAAAAAGGGAGAAAAAAAAACAAAGAGAGAAAAAAACAAAGAGAAAAAAAAAAAACAAAGAGAGAGAAAAAAAACAAAGAGAGAAAAAAAACAAAGAGAAAAAAAAACAAAGAGAGAGAAAAAAACAAAGAGAGAGAAAAAACAAAGAGAGAAAAAAACAAAGAGAAAAAAAAACAAACAAAGAGAAAAAAAAACAAAGAGAAAAAAAAAACAAAGAGAGAAAAAAACAAAGAGAAAAAAAAAAGAGAAAAAAAAAAAAGAGAGAAAAAAAAAAACAAAGAGAGAGAAAAAAAAACAAAGAGAGAGAAAAAAACAAAGAGAGAGAAAAAACAAAGAGAGAAAAAAACAAAGAGAGAGAAAAAAAACAAAAAACAAAAAAACAAAAAAAAAACAAGAAAAACAAAGAGAGAAAAAAAAAAGAGAAAAAAAAAAAGAAAAAAAAAACAAAGAGAGAAAAAAAACAAAAGAGAGAAAAAAAAAAAAAAAAACAAAGAAAAAACAAAGAGAGAAAAACAACAAAGAAAAAAAAACAAGAAAACAAAAGAGAAAAAACAAAGAGAAAAAAAAAAAAAAAAAGAGAAAAAAAACAAGAGAGAGAAAAAAAAAGAGAGAAAAAAAAACAAAGAGAAAAAACAAAGAGAGAAAAAACAAAAGAGAAAAAAAACAAAGAGAGAAAAAAACAAAGAGAAAAAAAAAAAAAGAGAGAGAAAAAACAAAGAGAGAGAAAAACAAAGAGAAAAGAAAAAAAACAAAAACGAGAGAGAGAAAAAGAACAAAAAAAAACAAACAAGAGAGAAAAAAAAAAAAAAAACAAAAAAAAAAAAGAGAAAACAAAGAAAAAAACAAGGAGAAAAAAACAAACAAGAGAAGAAAAAAACAAAGAGATAAAAAAACAAAGAGAGAAAAAACAAAGAGAGAAAAAAAAAAAAGAGAGAGAAAAACAAAAAAAAACAAGAGAGAAAAAAAAAAGAGAGAGAAAAACAAAGAGAGAAAAAAACAAAGAGAAAAAAAAGAGAAAAAACAGAGAAAAAAACAAAAGAAGGTAAAAAAAAGAGAGAAAAAAACAAGAGAAAAAAAACAAAGAGAAAAAAACAAAGAGAGAAAAAACAAAGAAACAAAGAAAGAAAAAAAACAAGAGAAAAAAAAGAGAAAAAAAGAGAGAAAAAAACAAACAGAAAAAAAACAAAAGAGAAAAAAACAAAACAAAGAGAAAAAACAAAAGAAAAAAAAACAAGAGAAAAAAAACAAAGAGAGAAAAAAAAGGGAAAAAACAAAGAAAAAAAACAAGAAAAAAACAAAGAGAGAAAAAAAAAGAGAAAAACAAAGAGAAAAAAAACAAAGAGAGAAAAAAAAAAAAAGAAAAAACAAAGAGAAAAAAAACAAAGAGAAAAAACAAAAAGAGAAAAAACAAAAAGCAAAAACAAAGAGAAAAAACAAAAAGCAAAAAAAGAAAAAAAACAAAGAGAGAAAAAAAAAAAAAAAACAAAAAAAAAACAAGAGAAAAAACAAAGAGAAAAAAAAAAAAAACAAAAGAGAGAAAAAACAAAGAGAAAAAAAAACAAAGAGAAAAAAAAAAAAGAGAGAGAAAAAACAAAGAAAAAAAACCAAGAGAAAAAAAAAAAAGAAAAAAACAAAGAGAGAAAAAAACAAAGAGAGAAAAAACAAAGAGAAAAAAAACAAGAGAGAAAAAAAAAAGAAAGAAAAAAAAAAAAAAAAAAAAAAAAGAAAGAAAAAAAAAAAAAAAAGGAGAAAAAAAACAAAGAGAAAAAAAAAAAAGAAAAAAACAAAACAGAGAAAAAAAAAAAAAAAGAGAAAAAAAACAAAGAGAAAAAAAAAAAAAGAGAAAAAAAAAAGAAGAAAAAAAAAAAAGAGAGAAACAAAGAAAAAAAAAAACAAAGAGAAAAAAAAACAAAGAGAGAAAAAAAACAAAGAAAAGAGAAAGAAAAACAAAGAGAGAGAAAAAAAAACAAAAGAGAAAAAAAAAGAAAAAAAAAAAAGAAGAAAAACAAAGAGAAAAAAACAAAGAGAAAAAACAAACAAAGAAAAAAAACAAAGAGAAAAAAACAAAGAGAAAAAACAAAAGAGAAAAAAAGAGAAAAAAAGAAAAAAACAAGAAAAAAAAAAGAAAAAAAAAAACAAAGAGAGAAAAAACAAAGAGAGAAAACAAAAAAAAAAAAAACAAAGAGAAAAAAAAAAAAGAGAGAAAAAAAAAAGAGAAAAAACAAAGAGAAAAAAAAGAGAAAAAAGAGAAAAAGAAAAAAATCAAAGAATCAGAGAGAAAGAACAAAGAGAGAAAAAGAACAAAGAGAGTGAGAAAGAACAAAGAGAAAATACAAAGAGAAAAAAACAAAGTGAAAAAAACAAAGAGAAAAAAAAACAAGAAAAAAAACCCAAAGAGACAGAAAAAAACACAAAGAGAGAATAAAAACACAAAGAGAGAGAAAAAACAAAGAGAAAAAACAAAGAGAAAAAAACAAAGAAAAAAGTACCAAAAATTATTAAGAGCTACAATCAACAGGAAATTATAACAGGAAATTATGGAGAGTCATGACCACCAAAGTCAGGAAGGGACACAACACATAGAAAAACACAGAACTAAGTTTGTTACTAATGAAATGCGGCAGCAGCAATCTGTTTAATGACTTGTTAGCATTTCTCATTTTATTTTATTTTGGTATTATGGTCGAGGGTAACGGTATATGAAAAGAGGCTGATAAATATAAAACTATACAAAAATATATCAATGGAGCTGTTTTTACTTGTGAATCCATAATTCACTTTCCACTAGCTTTCATCACAATACCAATTCAAGCAATTCGTACGCCTGAGTGTCAGATTCGTGACGCATTGAATAGGAAATTTAAATGTTGATGGATCACTGTTGAGATCTGTGAGTTGTTCAACTTGAATTACAGTTGTTAAAAATGAAAGGAAAAATGACAATAACATTCAAGAATTATGAGATGCAATATCCGCATGAAAATTGTCAAAGAAAAAATTGATTGAAATCTGTTTTTTTTTTTATTAATGTCGATACTGAATCGAATCATCCATTGATTAATAACAATAACTCATCTGAAAAAAAAAAGGGAATAAAACCCTAAGTGAAAACACCAACTAAAATATTTTTATTCCCATATCCCCTTCGATAGATGCGATTCTGACTTTCCATATATTCTGTTTTTATTATCTGTGAATTGCTATGCCTTCTTGGGAAATATAGTGGATTGATTTACCGTTTCGTTTTTCAAAGTTTATTTTATTTAGTGATATTCTCCTGCTAAACTCGCTACCAGCCAAAGATAGAGAATCCAATCCCTAGCTGGGAATGGAGAGAACAATAGGTTTTACGATTTTCGCAAGGACATTAGTGTGAAAGTGAATGAAACTTTGACCTTGGCTCATGGATTCCATCTACTGCGCCTGGAACCGCTAAATTTACACGCAGATGAAATCTGTTGATCGATAAATAAAATAGAAAATTTGGAAGATAAAGGAGTAAACTCAAGAGGAAGGTTCATGAAATTATGAAAACATCTATCATAAAATCAATTGACATGCGAATAATTAAAATAAAGTATTGATTAATATGAGGAATATGCACAAGTTTCCAGAGCCTGCTTTCATTTTTTTTTTTTTTTTTGCAAATAGACAGTTTTCCATTGGATTATTTTTCCAAACCTATTACTATTATATTATTACTATTATTTCTTTTGAGTATTGTTGTATGCACAAATACCCCCCCACAAAAAAAAACTAAAAAAAAGCCAAACAAAACAAAAACAAAAACAAACAAAAACAAACAAATCAAACAAAAACAAAACAAACAAAAACACAAACAAACAAAAACACAAACAAACAAAAACAAAACAAAAAAAAATCACTAACATTTAAATCTCATTAATATTTTATATGATTTATGGTGAATACTCATTTCTTTCCAGGTCCCAACCAGAGACCTAAGGTCAGAAATAGCATCATGATATTCCTCACTTGGCATTTTTGGAAAAAAAAATCTGTCTATATTTCTGAGACGAGTTATTGTAATTGTTCGGACAATTGTCCCCGTCTTTCTGGCCATATTCCAACAGTGAAAACAGAACGAAAACTGTCGCAGATCCTAATCAAGAACATGGATAACTTCCCACCGAAGACATTCAGGCAGTTGTTGCAGCTACTTCACATATACGGTCTTCCCAAAATTCACAAAAAAACAGTATTCTGCTGAGGCCAATTGTTAGCTGCCAAAGCTCCGTGTGCCACTCTCTAAGTAGCTTCCTTGTAGATATAATTAACCCATTAATAGTAAAGTTACCTTCATATGTTCGAAACTCCGCCCGCTTCGTGAAAATAATGCTCCTATCTAATCCAACCAGATGGTGAGCCTCGACGTGGTGAGTTTGTTCATCAAGGTACTCACGAAGGAGACACTATCGGTAGTCAGGGACAGACTGACCTTGGACACATCCCTAGGAGAACGGACCAGTATAGGAATACATAACTCGATGGAGATGCTGACTTTCTGTACAGCAACAGCACACTCCGGTATCAGCCGCCCTGGGTATGACGGTAAACTACGTCCGCATCCTGGGTAAGATGATAAATTACGTCCAACAGGAAGGCTTCTGATTATGAGGTTTTGAGGAGAATGGAACCACCTCTTAATGGCTGGTGTTTCCAGGTCCACTCTGACCCGGGGTGGTAGCACCTGTTAGTGTCCGAGTTATGGGTAAATATCTAACACCCTAATTTGTGTAAAAATAGTTTTTCATATCAGAAATATTTGTAATAAAAAAATTATTACTAGCAATAAATTTGAAGGAAAAATTATCAGCAGCAATACTTAAAAAAAGCCAGTAATACAAACAGCTCTACATTCTTAAGTAGTTGGATTGTACTAAAAATATGAGCAATTGAAAAATGGTTCAAATAAATATATATATATATATATATATATATATATATATATATATATATATATATATATATTATATATATATATATATATATAAATTATATATATATATATATATATAAATTATATATATATATATATATATAAATTATATATTATATATATATATAAAAAATATATATATATATATATATATATAAATATATATTATATATATATATATATTATATATTATATATATATATATATATATATAATATATATATATATATATATATATATATATATATATATATATATATTATATAATATATATATATATATATATATATATTATATAATATATATATATAATATATATATAATATATATATATATATATATATATATATATATATATATATATATATACACACACCCTTTTTCCCCATCTATCACTATGAATCTATTTTAAAAATTATTGGCCTTAAATGACCCACTGAGGTTGATATACCATAAAACAAAACAACCAACCAACTTCAGTACGAAATAAGACGTATCGAGAGGATGAGGACTTAACAACGACAAACCTATTCATGGAATACCTCGAAGAAATGGCATTAAAATCCACATCAGTAAAGCCAGCTGTACGGCTGAGATACGTAGATGATACCTTCATGGCCACACAAGGAAGAGGTCTAGCTACTACTGGACCATGTGAATTCGATAAGATCATCGATACCATTTACAATGGAGAAGGAGAAGCAACAAAATCGCATTCCTATATCTGCTAATATTTCGAAGAGAGCACGGATTCAACACATCCGTATGCCACAAGCCAACATTCACCAGAAAATACATCAACTTTTACTCCCACCACACATACGGTGTAAAGAAAGGGGTCGTCTGCAGCTTACAACATCGAAAAAAAAATCGTAAGTGGCGACCCAGAAACATATGAACATGAAATAGTCAGTATAAGCAGTAAACTACAGCACAACAACTAAACTGGATACAGGACAGCAGCTCTAACACACTGAGATAGGAGGGTACAAGAGGATAACATACTGAAAAAATAGCTTCGGTCTGCCTACACTATGTGAAAGGATTATCAGAAAAATACAAATATCTGTAGTCCATATAACATTAGGACGACCTTCAAAGGTAGTTCAACACTTCACCGACACCTATTCCGTATAAGACTCCCCCCCCGCCTATAGAAGAGAACATGACTAAAAACTGTGTGTACATCATCCCATGCAGCAGTGGTAAGAAATATAAAATAGAAACGAGTTGCCCCCTGAAGGTAAGACTGCAAGAACATCGTTAAACAGTAACACGAGGGGAAATAGAAAAATCAGGCGTAGCTAACAACATGGTGGGTGAAAGGAGATCAGCATCTTCTGTGGAATGAGGTTGGAATAATAGCGAGAGAACATCACTGGAAAATACGAAAACTTAAGGAATAAGCAGATATGCTAAGCCACAAATATCCCATAAGCTGACCAAGCATAGAAATGGATCTAATATGGGAATCAGTAATACGTAGTGCAAGAGAAAAGCAGTAATAACAAAAATCACAATACGTGTTCTTGCAAAACAAAATTGTTAATAATACATTAAGTTTATAAGTCTCCAAAATTCATCCACTGAGGTCCTCAAGGATACATGGCCCAGTGGTTGGATCTAGAGACTTGACGTAATGAGTTGAGAGTTCAATCTCCTGCAGTGGTGAGCAAAAATTTAGAGAGTCGAATTAAAGGGAGATAGAAGTGGAACTAGAATTATCTGTAAAGGGTTCAGTTCGAAATTCCAATCTAGAGAAAGGCCGAAGCGTACAATGACCGAAAAGGTCGTGAATATGTCAACAAAGATGAGGACAAAGATTTAAATAAAAAGACCAAAGATCCTACACGTAGATAAAGCCATTTGTCAGGCTGTGCTTCTGAGTACATTATTTTTTTTATTTGTTTAAGGTTACCAGGAATCCCTTCAGTGAGTCTATCGGACACTTTTCCAATCAATCTGGGGGCTCCAATTGCAACTGAAATTATTAATATCCCCATGTCCCATGTTAAATTTCAAGGTCCTTTCATTGATAGTATTTGTAGTTCTTATTACCATTATTCTTATTTACATTATTCGAACTATTATCCTCATTTTGGCGCCATATTTTTCACAACGTTTCGGAGTTTCGGCCTTCTTCAGGTGGTTGGATTGTCGCTCACTTTATTTCGCTCACTGGGGTAAACTGTTCTTGTTCCACTTGTCATGTTTAATGGATGTCAGTTATCTCCTGTTAATTTCCTTCTGAAAGTTCTCCGCTGCCTTAACTAAGTATTGAACACACACTTTGGGTCCTGTCACTGGATCTAACCAACAACTTTATCCACTGTGCCATGTGTCCTTGAGGACATCTGTGTATGAATTTCTGGGTATTATAAACCTAATGTCTCAGCAACCATTTTTACCAGTGCTCATATTGCAATTTTTGCTGTTACCATTACATGTTTTTACCAGAGCTCATATTGTTTTCTCTGGCACTCCTTATTATTGGTTCCCATATTGTATTCATTTATATGCTTTGTCGGCTCAGGAGATTTTTGTGGCCTAGCATATGTGCTGATTCCTTAAGTTTACGAATTTTCCAATGGTGTTTCTTGTCTATGATTTCAACCTGATCCCACAGAGGGCGAGCATCTCCCTTCTCTCTCCATATGTGGTCAGCCACGCTTGATTTTTCCACTTCCCCTCGTGTTACAGATTTTTGGTGTTCTTGAAGTCTTACCTTAAGGGGGCGGCCTGTCTCCCATTAAACCACCCGAAGAAGGCTGGAGCGTACAACGGCCGAAACTTTGTGATAAATATGGCGACAAAGATGAGGACAATAGTCGGAATAATGTAAGTAATGTACATAATACATCATCTCAGAAATATAGACAGACCATTATTCTTATTCCACTTAGTAATTGGAATAATATCCTCGTTTTTGTTATTACTACCTAAAGTAAATTCTTATAGTCGTAATAACATGAAGGAAAATGGTACATTTAGAATCTAAGACGATTTCAACATTATATGTTATACAACTACTAACTACATATGCAATTATACCTTTTCTCTCAACTGAAATTAAGAAAGCAAAATTATTTCTCTAAATACTTGTCGCTTGTTTACTTGCTTGTAATTATATCATCACTTATATAATATCGAAGTAATTGGGTAATTAAGATTAAATCACAATTCTTGCACACATTCTAATTCTTTCTCTGGTTTTCGTGTCAGGTCGGATGAACAGTGTCATAGTACACATGGTGACAGAATTAGTTTCAATATTTTATCGACATTGCTACTATCAACATAAGCACTTACCACACATGTTTAAGGGCATAGATTGATAAAAAGAAACAGTGAATGGAAATGTAACTTTTTTGTCAGTTTCACTCGGATTTAAAATATTACACGATTGGAGGCCGGATTATAGAACTTTTATATGAAGTGTTTAATCCTGTTGGCGTGGATTAAATAATTATCGGTATTGTAATTAACAGCTTTGGTTTTATTTTACCTTCCAGTTCACGGAGCTGGTAAATTGTTTAGTATCATGCAAGAAAATCTTATAAAAGTTCGAAGGCAAGTTTTCCTTTACAGCCAATATGTATGAGTATTTCTGAAACGGACTTTTGAGGTACATCCGTTTGTGAAGTTTGATGAGCTGAATTCAAATGTCGTAAACATCGTAGCTAGCTTTAAAATCGACTCTTATCTCATAATATTTGTGCATCATCTCTCTTTACAAGTGCAGAATCATAAAAAGTAATTTCTCATTGCTTTATCGGTCAGTTCGCTAAGAAGAAAAGTTAAATCAACTGTGATCGTAGTTGTCTGTCTCATAACAAATTTGAAATCCAGAAATATAAATAAGCGAAACCAAAGCCAATCTCGTTTCCGAGCAAAACGCCAACCATGCTGGGGCTGGATAGACAGTGGGAAAAAGATAAAAGCGTCGACAATGGATGCTTGCCAAACTGTTCAAGGAATTGGATTTACTTCAGATACTGATTCTCCTCCGTTTGACCAACTTTGATTTGCAGGCTTGATTTGCTTGCAGTCTTCAACTAAAACAGAACAGAGTTTCTAAGGCCAAGAATCAGTTGGCATCATCTTCTGTAGCGCGTCACATTTGTTGCAGAAACTGAATTTTATATATATATATATATATATATATATATATATATATATATATATATATATATATATATATATATATATTAAATTATGATTTAAAAATGCTTTTTCGCTACACAGTTCTAACCGTGTTTCAAAAGTAGCGAAAAAACATTTTAAATCAATTAATTTATAATATTAATGCTCTATAAATTTGCATCGAGAGTACTATTTTGTAAAAATAAAAATATCTATAAGAACACCAGATTATATATTTTACTGTTCTTTCTTTATATATATATATATATATATATATATATATATATATGTGTGTTATTATGTGAAAAGTGTATATAAAATATAAATAAATATATGTATGTATAATTATTTATATGTTATATACATATTACTTATCATCAAGCGCTCAATATCAGAGATAGAGCTAACATATTTGGTTGGATAGATGTGTTTGTCTGACGATCGCTAAAAGCGTGAAACCCAGGGTCACAAACTCACATCTATCCGACCATATATATATATATATATATATATATATATATATATATATATGAAAGGCCAAGCAGTAACGCTTTATCTATAATGTTACTAATACTTTTTTTTTTACTGTATACATACGTTACACTTTCAATACTGTCGGGCCTGATCTGGCGCATCGGCATCAGTCACTTTCCCACCGCCGTAAGGTTGTTCAGATGAGCTCTTCGCTATGATAGATTAGATTTCGAAATAATGATAATGAACTACTTATGGGAACTTATGATCTTCAAACATAGAATTTCATATGTTATTGGCCGAGAATAAAATGAATAAATGAATAAAATTCTCCAGGAACCTACGGAAACGTACATAGCCCACAAACTAACAAATTTGTGATTTTTTTTTTACTTTAATTTGTTTTGCTAAATTTATTGGTTTATTTTATGTGGTTATCTTTTTAACTAAGTGGGTGTGCCTATTAAATTCTTGCAAGAGGCTTCATTACTTAATGTTTTATATAAGTAACTATTTCGACACATTCTCAGCTATCCCATGGTATGTGAACCATCCTTGACTGCTTTCGTCCTATACATGGACCTTACATTCTCTGACTGTCGTATGTGAGAGACTGCCTAAATCTTATCTGATGTTACATATAGCTCCATCTGAAACTCAGATGTTTTCAAGGTACTTCTAATTGATCGCACTCCTCGGAATAATAATATTCTAACAAAATATTCAACACACTATTTACATCATTCGGACTATTGTCCTCATCTTTGCCGCTATATTTTTCACAACGTTTCGGCCGTTGTACGCTCCGACCTTCTTCAGGTAGTTGGAATGTCGAAGTGAACCCTTTCGCTCATTGGGGTAGACTGTTCTACTTCCACGTGGCATGTTTAGTGGATGTCAGTTATCTCCTGTTAATTACCCCCCTCGAAGTTCTCCCATGTCTTAACCGGATATTGAACTCACACTCTTTGGGTCCTGTCACGGGATCTAACCAACGCCTTTATTCACTGTGCCATGTGTCCTCAATATGTGTGTGTGTGTGTGTGTGTGTGTGTGTAAAATCGACCTCATATCCGAGAATACCAGTGTACTAGCTAATCCTTACTGCAAACGCCTGCCCAGACACATAGTTAGTTCAACACCCACACAGCCCACCTGTGGCTTATACTGAAATTATGCTGAGCGTACCTTAAATACGGTTTCTGGGAGAAACAGCATCATTTAGCATGATCAACTGTCTGAACAAGGCTAGCACGCTCAAACCGTCGGTACCGATGACCTGTGACTTCATGCCAGCACAGCCACTGACCGTTCCATATATATATATGTGTGTGTGTGTGTGTGTGTCTGTGTAAGTAAAACCTTCACGTTTTCAGGCTTTCAAATGCCGGATGCAAATGCGAGGTCGTGTACTTCTGCATTCAGTGGCTGGGACTGAGTCCAAATCAGTCCTCTGGTGCACTAGCAAGAGCTTAAAACCAAAATATTCTTTGTCCAATACTAGTTCCACTAGATTTTTTCCCTTTGATTTCAATTAAAATTAAATAAGGAGAAAGCCAAAAGATTGAGGTAACATTGGCAAGATGAAAATGAAACAACATGGACGTCAAGTTGAGCAAGAAATCACCAATCAATGAGGAGTTCATTTATGATACACATTTGTTGCGACAATTTGAACTGTCCTATCAGAGTTGAAACCTGCCCATCAGTTCATTCAAGCAAGTATTGAATCAAATACATATCAAACGGGTCAGATCAAGCTGTTTTTGTACACCCCCACACTTTCCCTGTGGTTTCTGTTAAGTTTAAATTCTAACTAGAGAGTTACCATTCAAAATAGAAAAGGAGAAAATCAGAAGATGGAGGTCACATCGGCAAGATCAATGAGTAACAGCGAAATGCACTATTTTTCTCTACAGATTATAATACCGATTTAAAATCAATCATCTTTAAAAAAAAATATGACACGCAGCTTAGCGCGGATTATTCGGCTAGTGTATATTTATATATTTAAAAACAAATGTGCAGATGCTAGAAAAACCTTACCAAAATAGGCCGGCCTTTTTAACGGCATAGCTCCATCTATGTTCTGTAGATAATGAACCTCAATTACAGTGACATTTACATGAATATCTAAATATTAATGACTCAATTTTCCACAGATTATATTTGTATACAGTGTTAATGATATCGTTATATATCGACGTTGAAAGGAAGGCATAGTAAAAAAAAAAAAAAAAAGAAATTCCGCTTTGCACAAATATGTTCTAAATATTTTTCTCTCAAATTTCAATATTAGACGCTAAAAATATTTTATAATAAAAGAAAATTATTTTCTGGTGTATAAATATGACTTACTCAGTTCTTAAAAGATTAATCCCGCGAAATATTTCAATTCTATATTAATTTGAAATCCTATTTTATGTATCGTTTCACTTAATAGGAATTCGTTTATTTGTAAATTAAGAACTGAGAAATATACTTAAAATCAAAGGTTTTAATTGATAAATGATGTTTTAATGTTAACTTTGTTTTCATATAAAATAAAAAAAAATCTTTCAAAAGAAATCAAAATGACATGTATCTGACTAATAAGTTTTGTTTTTGTTCCCGTCAAACAAAAAACATAAATTATTCGAATGAATAAAGGCTAAAATCGATGATATTTCATATTTTTTTCTTTGTATTTTGTTTTTGTGCATGTGGCCGTGTGAATAGAACGATCACATTATGACCATGAGACCCGGGTTCGAATCTCACCATGGTCGATTTCTTAGGAAGAAGACTTCCTAATGTTATCGGACTGGAGGGGATCGGTCACAATGTATGGAACCTTTGAAAAGTGCCTGAAAACCATACCACTGGTTGACCCAAGCATTGTGAGGGAAATTGTGTAAGCGGAACCCTTATGTGCTGTCGATAGCTGTGCTAGCACAAAGTCACAAGTCATTGTGGCCGAGGGCTTCGGCGTGATGGCCCTGTTCAAATTGTTGATCACACTAGATAATACGCTCTTTCCCAGAAACCGTAACTAAGGTCGACTCAGCATAGGTGCAGTATAAAACACAAGTGGACTCTGGGTGTGTTGAATAAGCATCTGCAATAGAGATTGGATAGCTGCTCTAGTAGAAGACTAGCCTCGATTGGCCAGGTACACACACACACACACACACACACACATATATATATATATATTTTATTTAGCTAAAGTAAACGTTTTGATTTTAAATACTGCGAGAGAGAATTTTTGGTAGATATTTCATGATGTTAATTAAAACTTATTGAAAACGTCTGACTGCGTCCTGTAGAATTTCTTATATTATAAAGGGTTTAACAATATATTTCTGAGTGAGAGGGATAGAGCATAAATATGGTCTTAATATATCCCCTAAACAAACAAGAGTGTGAAACTCACTTTCGCAAGGACATTTCCAACTAGCGTCCAGTTGGCTGACGAAAATGAACAGGGTTTTAACTCAATACATGTTTCTCTGTTGAATAAAGTCACAGGGGGGATACTGTGCTGGATATTTAGTGAGCACAGTATCCACACTGGAATCATCAGCCAATCAGAACCTACGGAATAGACTTGCCTAGATAACAGAGTGGAATCTCCCAGGTTGTTATATAAACCATCTACCAATTTGCCCAGCAGACTGATAGTCAGACTAAACTTCATTTAAACTCGAGTAATGTCTGTTGCTAATACCAACTCTACCTCGCCCTTAGGGGAAAATTTGCAGTGTTTGTCATATTCTGCTATCAAGTTGATTATGTCTATGTTGTAAGATTGTTCAAAATTTCCAAGAAGATTTGGATTTCTTTCTTGTTAGAAAAAACTTTCAGTGGGGGGGGGGTAGATGGAGAGTACCACACAACCTGATTTATAAAATATAAACAACATCATACCTTAAAATGACAGCCAGTTATAACTCGAAACAAACTAAGTGAATCTTCAAGAACTGTTGCTAACCTTCATGTCAGATAATTCTTGGGATAATGGTTATTTTAGTCTTTTTCTTTGGGGGCATTCATTGAATGAATAGTCAGAGCTACAGTTATCTGAAATTAAAATCTTTCTATTAAAACAATTTTTTGGAAAAATAAATTCATCAAGTCCATTGTCATATTCAGTAGTGATGGGTGTTTGCTCCCTGTTCTATTGTGTAACGTCAACATTTTTATTATGGCATGGTTTGCTTTGTTTTACGGCGTATCAACCACAATGGGTTATTTAATGCCGACAAAATTTCCTTTTTTTTTTTTTTTTTTTCAAAAAGGTACAGCTGGGAATATTTGAAGAAATGTATAGCTGGTAATATTTTTAAAAAAATGTTTTAGTTTGGTTTTTGGCATAATAACCTCAACAGATTATTTAATGCTGACAAGATTTTTATTCTTGGTAATATTTTCTTTTTTCAAATATTTATTGCTGATACCAATTTTTCAAATATTTATTGCTGATACCAATTTTTTAAAAGTATTTCTGGCATTAAAATCTATTTTTACACTTTCATAGTGTTTTGAATCAGGTTGTGGGGTCAATTATTTGCCCATAGCTGGGACCCTAACAGGTGCTACCACCCCAGGTCAAAGTGGACCTAGGAACATCAGTAATTAAGAGGTGGTTCCACGCTCCTCGAAACCTCCTGATCAGAGGCCTTGCTGCTAGACGTAGTTTATCGTCTTACCCAAGACGACATTATGGCATGATTATCTTCAACTCGAATTAAGTCTGCTATACATTTTACTTGTTGCCAGCTCTCAAGTGATGTGGTTTCTGTTATTTGGTACACTTCATTGTTTATGATTTTGTAGCGTCACTTCACGCGATTCGACAGAGAATAGGCGTCGCTGATACCTAAAGGCTTCATTTGCTCGAAGTCATTTTAATAATTGATCTGAGAAAGCGGCCGTATACAACTGACACTTGTGGGATGTTTCTAACCGGGCCTGGCGATATACGTGACATCTTTATCTAACGTAGCTATTGAAGAACACTGAAGTATTTATATTAATGGTTTGATTTTGTATTATCTTGTAATGGACAAAACTATCCCTTGTTCAGCGTATTCTACGTTCAATTTTCTTATGGCCCATATTAATTTGTTAATACCATTAGATAGAACAAAACTCTTTGATTGACTCTTTGTTGATTGGTTAAAACGAATATTATTGTTAAAGCATATATTTGCACCATAAAATCTTATACGATATGTAAGTATTTACCTTTACATGTAAATTTAATAGGTATAATTATCTATTAACGTGTTTGATCTTTTGCCTCTCGAACTGCAACTATTCTGTTTGGCATGAATTTCACGATATTCTGGAATATTTGCGGAAATGCTGGTCTAGATTGTTTGTGTGTATATCAAGGATTCGAAAGTCCATTTCCTCCATATTGATTTGGCAGGGGCGACTTTCAATTCATTTTGTGTAGTTAAAATATATTTAACAAGCTAAACTAAAAAATACAAACTCCCACACTGAATATTA
>CAHIKZ030003337.1:535000-555000 GCA_903632075.3 Acanthosepion pharaonis | reverse complement strand
ATATATATATATATATATATATATATATATACAGGAATATATATATATATACAGGAATCAAATCTGTATATAGGTCATCCCATATGTTCTGTCCGAATTTTGAATAAAGAAAGCAAGTGACCAAATGTTACATTTAATTACAGATTCAATCAACAATGTATTTTCCTTGATTATCTATGACTTCCTTCCATCTATTATCAAGCTTACTAATTCCAATAAATTACTAGGTCGCTGATACTTTAGTATCCAACTAACGGTCGTCCGGCATCGACTGACTGCCCGACAATATTTAGTCACCCCCCCACGAGGGCATCATGTGGCACAAGGCCGGTTTAACGTGGGTCCTCCGAGCCCGTGGTCTCGGTCAAAAATATGCCCATTGAACCCGAATAAACCTCCCCGAAAAAGAATCCGCCCTTCGGCGTAGCTTCTTTTGGGTTCCTCCCTGCCCGAAGGCAGAGAGTTCAACCGATCAGCCAGTCGACTGACTGACCGACTCCCTGAGCATCTCCACGACTCCTACTTATTATAGGTGGGAGAGTCTATTAACTATAGAATAGGTGTGTTCCACTATAACGCATGTTTCTCTGCTTGGCAATAGTGCCGGAAGCTACAATATCAAAATTTCAGAGATCTGGGGCATTAATCTCAGGACAGTGCAGGGTTGGATAATATATCCAGTCAACATCATTAATGATGTGATTAAGCCTCCATTTATCTCCCTACAGGGTCTCAGACTTAACACGGAGGCCTACATTCAGTGTCTTGAGGAGGTAGTTCTGCTTGGGTCAATTTGGTGTCTGTTAGAAAGGCCTATATCTGGCATCATTGTGAATTCTTGGAAGCCCATACAACCGGGGACAAATTGACCCAGACGGTCGAATTTCCCGAGAAATTTCTTGAAGGAAATCCAGTTTTTACCCACCTCAAGAGTAATCTCTGAAATTTTACTTCTTTTGAGGCAGTTGCATCACACGTATCAGCATATCCCAGCTTTATAAATTTGGAAGTATCTTCCAGAATCGAAGACAGCTACATAATCTGCCCGATCTAAAATAACACCAACACCTTTTTCAGGTCTGGAGGTTACAAGATCAAAAGTGTTCCTCAATGAGGTAATAACACGTTGATATTCAGCTTTCCACTTTGATCCTGCTGAAGCAACAGAAGAACTAGCAAACATGTGTGCAGAGTTATTTAATTAGGCTTTTAAATCACTAACCACATCACCAGAAGTGAGAGATAGTCTTGCCAACTGAGCATAGAAGACCTCGAACTCAGAAAAAATTAAGACTTAAGCCCTGTGGGAAGATGAAAGCAGCCATCACGAGTGATTATTCCAAACACCTTCGTAATCACCATTAGACTTACAACTATTTTCAAATCCTCTGCACTGCCCACAGATGGACCCCAAACACAATGTATTGGAGCTTTCAACGCCAATGCCAAGCAATACAGCATCCGTTTCCAAATTTCTGGCGGAGAGAATTGCGTTATGGTGCTCCTTTTCTCAAAAACAGTACCCAATTGATCATACTATACTGTGCAGTCAACAAAATAAAAACAATGCGCATGCGCGTAATTAATACAAAATGGCGAAAATTTACCCACCGCACCCTGTATATTATGTTTACCTATATGTTTGTGTGTCTGTGTCAGTGTGTGTGTGTCCTGATTTCGTAATCTAATGTAAACAATAAGAATATATAGGAAATGGATTTTCTGATTTTTAAATGATAGACTTATTTAAGTAAAACTGTTCTTTTAATTAAAAGCAGTATTACTTACATTTACCGGCCTGAATGTTCGAGAAATTTCGTAGAAAATATGCGTTCTCCGACAGGAATCAAATCTGTATACGGAGGCACTATTAAGCCGGGCGTGCGTTGACCGTTCAGCCAGAGAGACAAGTTAAAAGAGTTTAGCAACATGTCTATGGCGAGCAATTTTTTCCATTCAAGCTGGTAAACATAATATTGTTTAATTAAAAGAATGTATGTATAAAAATGTTTACCCTCTCATATCTATCAATATATTTTTTTTATCTGAAATCAATGTTATATTAACAGAAGGAAATGCTAATCTAATTAATCCAAAGTGTGCTCATTATGCAGCATGTTCAAGTATTCTCTATCCCAAAATTAATAAAGGATTTGTTAAGCAATGCCATGTGTGGATGGCCGTTAACATGCAAAAGTATAAATAGATTTTCCAATGTTGTTAATGGTTTTATTCATTCAGCTGCATCGTAGTGCAATAAAAATTGATTATATACGACCTCCATATGGCGTAAATTATGGAACAATAAGTTTAATGTATAAAATTTGCTGTTGATGCAGTAGACTATCTTGGATCTACGAATAAATTTTGACATCAACTCATTGAGAACGGGTCAAGTAATAATTTATCAATACTAAAGAACTGTACGAGATATCGCTCGCCATGGACAACGCAAGAAATAATCCACCACCGTAGATTAAATACACGGTTCAATTCGATATCCCTTCAAGATTATCGAATCGACAATCACCTGGTGAAGGCCAAACTACTTTTGGCCGCATAAATTCTCGGTTTAATATAAGACTTGTCAATTAAGTATCCCAAGAATTTCTAGACCGATTTCTTCCTGGGACTTGTGGCTTCTATTGTAGCTGTTCTTTTTACTGGATTAGTGTGAAAAAAGGATTTAAGAGAAATATCAAGGAATCTAATAATGGAAAATTAATTTTTTAGGATTCACTTATCTTGCCATAATCAATTCTAACAGACTGACGCCTATACAATGGTGAGCCATTTAGCAATTCGTTATTGATTTATAATATAAGTCTGTAAAATCTCAATTTTATAGAAATATAATTATCTAATAACAAAATAAAACGCAGAGAAGGAAGAGTATTTGTAAAAAAGATTCTTGTAGACTTAAAATTTAAACAAACTGCCATAAAGTGTCAATTAAAAAATAGTTATATCACTATTAAAATTTAAATTCTAAATTTTTGACATTATGAATTTTTGTTTTGCCTTCATTGCATACATTTGAAAATGAAAAATGTATTTACATTATGAGATAAAGCGTCTGATTTAGGGTGTTTTCTACTTTTACTTGGGTTTATTTAGGTTCTGTCGAAAGCCACAATGCATCCATATTTAAAAAGATTTTACCATAAATACATCAAGGTTATTGCAAATTAATTAAGATGTGGGAGGGAGGGTGTGAGAGGGACAGAGAAAGGATGTGAGAGGGACAGAGAAAGGGTGTGAGAGGCACAGAGAAAGGGTGTGAGAGGCACAGAGAAAGTGAGAGGGTGTGAGAGAAAGTGAGAGGGTGTGAGAGAAAGTGAGAGGGTGTGAGAGAAAGTGAGAGGATGTGAGAGAAAGTGAGAGGGTGTGAGAGAAAGTGAGAGGGTGTGAGAGAAAGTGAGAGGGTGTGAGAGAAAGTGAGAGGGTGTGAGAGAGAACGGGAGAGAACGTTCAGATACCCAAACTTTGTTTTATTTTATTCTCTTCGCGAAATCCTTCTAAACGTTAAAAGAATAATTAACAAAACTATTTGCATATTTGATCTCTTACTTTTTTTATTCACAATAAGTTCTCGCATCCACCGATTCATGTTGTTAAGACAATTAAAATCTTTTCAATTACAAGATATTTCATTAATTAAAACAATTTGATTTAATTCAAACACATTTTTACTTTATATTTTTTTTTTTACATTCTTTACTTTTATGCTTCGTTTTAATATTGATTTTCCGATGTCAAATTAATCAGAATATTTAATCAGAAGGGAACTGAAATGGTGCCTGAAAAACAACCACGGAACATAGTAAAAGGTTTTGGACGAAAAATAATATAGCAGAATTCTGGAAAAGAGTAGAGAAAATACGGCTACCGAAGGAGGAGCATGCAGAAACATTGCAAGAGTTCAGAATAATATCATTACTAGATATTGACGGTAAGGTATTTTTGGACGTCCGAACCAGAGGGCTAACGAGGCTACTCCAGAAATACATTTATATGGACATATGAGTACAAAAATCTGGAATAGCTTGCATGCTAGGTTGTCTGAAAAACAAGAGTTTCAAATTGGTAATCCTTCAGTAAGATTGAGTAAATGCTTAGAATTTTATACATCACAATTTTTTTTTTTAAGCATTTCACCCCAAGCAAGGCGGGAAGCCACTAGGACGCAAGGGGTTACAGGAAATAGCAAGATCAGATAGGAGTGATAGAAGAAAGGATGAGGGTAGTAGATAGATTAAGGCAACTGGAGATGTCGATTGACATTACACTTGAATAGCTGGAGATTATAGCTCACAGGGAAACAGGAATAAGGAAGGGAGTTCCACAGGCGAGAGGTGCGAGACATGAAGCTATTAGAGTAGAAGAGACGGCTACATTTAGGAGTTTCGACAGTGAAGGGGTGAGAGCGGGATGCCAGCCTCGTAGGGCGCTGTAACTCATGACGTCTGGGAACCAGCGAATGCAGCTCCTCGGAGCAATTTCCATGAAAGTATTTGTAGAATCAGAGGGAGGCGACGGCGCGTCTGTGAGAAAGTGACTGTAGACGAGACGCCAAGACAGGGCCAACAATATTGCATATCCGCTTCTGGAGCCTATCAAGAACCCCGAGGCAAACAGAAGATAATTGCTAAAAAGCGTCATGTACAAATCCAATTAGTAACTGTCGAGAAAATGGTTCCATTTCTCCCCTCCACTCAGAAAAAAAAAACGAATGGAGACCAGTCAGGTATAGAGAAAAAGCAACAGCGCCAACCTTATGGCGGAAGAAGATTGCCGTTTTTCGCGATATATAACAGTCTGATAACTTTATATCATGGAAGGTGATCTTTAAAATAAGATTTCCTCCACTTTTATACATCAGTGATCTCATAGTAACCATCACATGACAACCGTAACTATAAAAGGTTTGTAAAGATAACAATCCTCCTGTTTAGTAAGATTTTTATGACATGGGTGTTTTAGTAGGAATCGCCCTCCGCATTTCAAATTAGCTAGATTTAGAATAGTCAGAGACGATCAAACTCACCCCACTTCTCCCTTTCGGCTGTGTGTCAAAACTGTATCATTTATGCAATAAATATACAACCTTTTGTTTGGTAAGGGTTTCATCAACACAAGTACACTGCTCTTTTCTCGCCTGACAGTCAATTTCTCCATTTAACATAATTACTGTAACAATTTCAAGAGAATAATAACCTTGCTACTGGTATCTATTAGAAATAAGGGATTTTTTTTGTTAATTCGCCCCAAATAACGTAGAGAAAATATTAATTTACACCCAGAAATTATAAATGTTAAATCAAAGATTGTCTTTCTTTTAATTAAATTTTTGTCACTGTTTTGATATTACAAATTTTAAATCAAAATTTGTTTAGCTTGCCTCGCAACAACTTCAAACTCCGAATGAAAAATTACCAAAAATCAAGGAATTATTCAAATTTCGTGAGTACAAATGATATTCGAGGTACTTACAAGGAATTGTTTACAATTTAAAATGAAACGAAAAAATCTGTTTTGCTTACTGGGGTTAGCGCGAAGTAGAGCCCCCACCTCATTTATAAAAACGTACTAGAGTCGCTAACATTTGGGGCGATCGCAAAGTCAGCCCAACCGGAGTGCAATGAAGGGCCTCGCTCTGGGAGAATTTGATGTGAATTTTAGTAAATATACTAATGTGCTCCGCTATTCCTTCAACTCAATATATCAATTTATCAATATAATAAGCAAATCGGTTAAAACGAATATCAATCATATATTTAAGAAATGATATATTACCAAAACAGATTAAATCGCACATTCCAGATCACTAGATTTTAAAAAATGGCAAGTTCCGCTTTAAAACTGTAGAAATCTAAATTCCAAACTTCGCAAGGAAAAAAGCATTTTTGTGTAATGCGAATGAAAAAGACAAATTGGAAGCGGAAAGAAATGCAATGATATTAAACATTGCACTCGATTGACAAGAGCGTTTGGAGAAGCAAATGAAATTCCCAGAAGACATTATCAATACAACTCTTCGCACAGATATGATAATGTTCTCAAATGTCACCAAGAAACGGATAATACATAAATTAACTGGACCATAACAGGAAAATAGATTACGATAGAAAACGTGGTAAATATCTGGAACTAAGTGAAAATTTTCAAAACAGAATCTGGTACCAATCAATAGAATTGGTGTGTAGGGGATTTGTAGGTAAAACTTTAAGTACCAATATCAGAAGTAAAGGAACGAAACGATTAATAAAATCATAATTACAAAACAAAATCATAAAGAGAATATGGATTATACGGTCTAGGATATGGTGAAGAAAACATTCATTTGAATATGAATCACAAACGCGTTCGGCGCTATTATCTCGAAGCTCCCCACCTCTACTACATGTCGATTTCAAAGTTTTCTGGGGCCATAGACCCTCCAAGGAAAATTGGCGGAGGAAGGGCAGCGCTTTTTTAAAATTACCAAAAATCAAGGAATTATCCAATTTAAATGAAAATTTCAGTACATATTCATTAAACTTGCATTAAGAAAAAGTTTTCTATTTTTTTTTAAATCTGAAAAAATGTTTTCTTTTTGTAAGAAACACATTTTCATGACTAAATTTTTATTTTACATTTCCCATAACGATTAATCGCCATTGCATCGTAGATGAAAAATAAAGGTTTTACGAAGATTCCAACACAACACATGAAACATCCGACAAACTGAACTTTCTTAAAAACACCGTGCTATAGTATCCCAGGACTTGATGTATTTAATGTTTTGCCGATCGTTTGGCTGAAAAATTATGGTAAATTTAGGGCGTTTAGTGTTAGTGGTAGGCTAGGTGTAGAACTTTTCCGTAAACATTTGACGAATGAGATAATCCGCAGCTTACATTTACACTGATAGACGGTTTAGCGTCTCTCACACCTGATCTTGCCATGCATCTGCACAAAAAGCAAACAAAAAAAAACAAACAAAAAAAACTCAATGTTTTCTCTAATAAGATTCATCGCTAAATAAATGCATAAATTGATTTAAAAGAACTATTCAGAATAAAAATTACAATTTAAAAATATAACTGCCCAATTTTTCAGTAGGCATCGGCTGAGTGGTTCAGGACAATATGCACCTACTCTGTCGATTATTATAGCTGGCGATTGACTATATAAAACACAGGTTGAAAAAAAGTAAAAGTACAAAAAGCAAACAATAAACTCTGCTGAAAGTAGCCGTTTTGGGGCTCAAACCCCGTCGGGGGGTTCCTGGGCAATGTCGAGGCAGATACACGGTTTATATTATTGGTTAATGACTAACAATATAACGCCAGTTTAAAAATAATAAAAACAAAAATGGCGGATGGCCATAAAACAATGCTGAAAAAAAAATGAAGAGGCCACAACTGAGCCGAAAAAATGTACCTTTGATTATGGGGTTTCGGGGATAAGATGCGCTGACCCTGGCCACAAAAGATTAACAAGTTTCTATTTTAAATTATTTATTTTTTTATTTCCAAACAAAAATTGTTAGCAGTTTATCTCTGCCCCGCCAAAAATGAACATCTTGAAAAATTATTAAAGCACACTCAAGGTATTTTCATTCTCCGGACCCCAGGTATTTTTTTTATTTTAAATTGTATGGCAAACTGACAAAAAACACAACTCAAATCATAGACGGAGTTATTCACATAAATAAAGTTTCCACGAGTTCATAAGCGTCAAATAATTAACAACAATCAATTGACAAACAAAAACATAAAAAAACACTTTTCGTAATATTTTTTTCACACATGGACATTAATATTGGGTGCAACGCATCATAATATTATTATATTTACATCCCTTTTAAATAACGAAAATGATAAATACCAAAGTAATATAACATAAAACAAAAAAACAAAACAAAAAAAAAACAACAAAAAAAAGCGACTTACTACTCCAACTGGAAAAAAGTCGGCGGTAAGGATTCAACGACATTAAATAGGTTGACAGTGACCGCAGTAACTGTAAAAGCAATTTTCATTGGCTCAATTCCAAAATAATAAAAGCTGATATAATCTCAGGCCACATTTCTCGCATACAACCGATATTTTTTGTATTTTTACAAAATAAATATACTACAACCGATATTTTAAGACTCACACATCTTAAATAAATAAATAAATTAAATTAAAATAAAGGATAAAAACACCACAACCAACAGCAGTACCTTCAGCAAAAACACCAGCGATGAACCATTCTAGCGAACCATAAGCGTGTTTGGGATAGGCAATTTCAGTTATGTACCAAGCGTGATACATAATTAGGCGATCATGTATCTTTCGATTCATAACTGACGGTGTAGATTTTGTCCCGCAGTAGGTTGCTATTTCTTTCTGCGGTAGACCAGTTGCCATGCAAGGCTATAGAACCCAGTCTGTGCTATTTACCCATAACTAGTGGAGAAGAAGAAGATGATTCATACCTTTCACATGGGTATTAACACAGAAGTGAATGTAATGGAATTCGAACTTGGGTCTTCGATTCCTCAATCCGAGTCGCTATCCATTACTCCCCACCCTAATTCTATAGGCAATGTATAACCTTTAATTAGATAAACGCTTCCGGTTTTCTAACATTTCAAACGGAAAATTATTAACTAGGAAAATAAATGAGCACTTCGAGGAGCAGAATCGCGTGTTAAGTTGAAAATGGCATAATTTCTTTGGGGGATCTGCTACTATAGCCTCATATCAGACTTACCTTTCAGCCATGAATCCAAAAAGAATAAGTCATTTTTAAAACATGGATGTTCATTAAGTTACAATGATGTGTTCTTTTTTCTAAATTTGGCAGACTTTGATTCTATCAAAGAGCAACCCCCAGCTTTCTTATTCAACTCACGAGAGACCGAGTTGAAAAAAAAAATGAACACTTTTTTCTTTGTGAGCTGTAGTAAATATTGTTATTCAAAGTATGTGTGGTTAGCGTAAAGTAAAATGGAGTCAGTGATTCGTGTTCATGTTCCGCTTAAGTATATTGCGTTCGCTTCGCACTTGGGGGAAACAGGAATACATTTCACCTCTAGCTATGGGTTAAATGGTTGGATAGATTTGGCTTTCCGGTATTAGCGGCAGTAAGTCTAGGAGAAAAAAAACATTTAAAACTGTGCAGAAACCAACGGAAACCAATCCTCTATCATTTCTAAGAAGGCAGCACAATTCACAGATAATAAAACGATCTGTGGTGAGTCTTGATGGTAGATGACAGTTAAAAAGGTTTAATATTCAATGGGCGTCAAAAATCTAATTATATGTTATAATTAAGTTGTCCATGAAGTAATTTAATTTACTTTTATTGTTTTGTTTTATGAGAAACAAGCGATCAAAAACATGTTTAATCAAAATACATTGCGTATAGTAGCCGATTTCGAAAACGGGACACAGCGACATTTATATATTCATATTTATGCATGTATTGTAAAAAATCCTTCATCTTGAAGTAAACAAATTCACGAAAAGCTTAGTGTTGCGTCATAATATCTTTTTTCTCTTGGATGTTCAGATCTCAATGACTCATCTCCATAGCGAACATTATGTAATCAATTCTTAAGCGTGCAATCAGGAGCTGATCATTGGCCCAAAGCGTGTTGAATTTTGCTTAGGTTTCAGAAGTTAATCGATCAAGTTAATGAAAACTCATATGAACACCTTTTCGACCATTTGGTTTATGAACGAATAACTACTATCTATAAAGAAGAGATTAAGAAAAAAAAATCATAACGAAGTACTATATTATAACATAATGTGTCACATCTGAGCTGTATTAAACTGTACTCTTTGATTTCAGGCTAAATATTAATATTCGGAAAAAATAATATCTAGATAACTTAAAAGATGATGGCTACAGATCGCAGGTAATTGTAACGCATTTCTCTTGGGACAGGGTGCACCGGATGGAATATGATTAGCTTTCTTTCAAAGACAATCAAAAACGCTTTTTTAATAAAGCGATTTTTTAACATTTGGAAAATATGTCGTTATTTGGCTTGTCAAAAGTTATAACGAAAGACAGACATCTTAATAAGAATAGATATTTTCGCCCATCTTCGGGTTCACACTCCTCCTCGTCATTTGAAGAGGATAGAAGTGTATCCCTTGTTCCCTGTTTAGGGTGAGGTTTCCGATTCATTCAAAAGTCTACTTCAACTCAATACTTCTAACGTCTCCGCTTGCACTCGGAAATTTTATTTACTAATTATCTTTTTCTATATAGAGTAGATAGGGTCACCTATTGTCCGGTTCACACGCCTCCTCAACCTTTTGAACAGGATAGAGGTTTATCCCTTGTTTCGTGTTTAGGATTGGGTTTCCGATTCCTTCAAATGTCTACTTCAACTATACACTTCTAACGTCTCTGCTTGCACTCTGAATTTTTATTTACTACTTACCTTTTTCTCCTCAATTTGAGTAGATAGGTTCGCCTATTGTCTGGTCCACACGCCTCCTCACCCTTTTGAAAAGGATAGAGGTTTATCCCTTGTTTCCTGTTTAGGATTGGGTTTCCGATTCCTTCAAATGTCTACTTCAACTATACACTTCTAACGTCTCTGCTTGCACTCTGAATTTTTATTTACTACTTACCTTTTTCTCCTCAATTGGAGTCAATAGGTTCGCCTATTGTCTGGTCCACACGCCTCCTCACCCTATTGAACAGGATAGAGGTTTATCCCTTGTTTCCTGTTTAGGATTGGGGTTCCGATTCCTTCAAAAGTCTACTTCAACTCTACACTTCTAACGTCTCTGCTTACACACTGAATTTTTATTTACTACTTACCTTTTTCTCCTCAATTGGAGTAGATAGGTTCGCCTATTGTCTGGTCCACATGCCTCCTCACCGTTTTGAAAAGGATAGAGGTTTATCCCTTGTTTCCTGTTTAGGATTGGGTTTCCGATTCCTTCAAAAGTCTACTAATATGATCTTATTCCCTAAGCATGACCTCTATTTCACACCAGACCAAGTACGCCATGTGTAAATTTAACCTGCGATGATGCCAGCTCTGGGTGGAGACCCACGTTTCGCCTGGTTTTGATGATGGTTCTAGAATTGAACACGTGTGGGTTGACTGCATCTGATACGTTCCAGCGGGGAAAAAGAACATTGGACGGATGGATATCTAAACAACTACTCCAGATAAATATTTGGCAGTCTCCCATACATCGCAATCAAAATGTAAGGTCCACATATCACACCAGAGGCTCCATTGGTCTGCAGTGCAGCTTGACCGAGAGGAGCTTATGAAATATTGAAATAAAATGTAATGTTAAATACAAAAGATTAAACTACAGTGTTATTGATTAGTCGCCACGTGTTTTAATAACCTGTGTCTTTACTTTATTACAATAGCCATCATTCTTTATGAAGTAAGTATATCTTATTATTTAAAGAACATGGAAAATAAATAAATACCTGAGAACTTTGGTAAGTTACATTGCTTCAAACTGCTATTATTAACATTTTCTTGGAGTTATATTTTCTTAGATTGAAATCGTTATATACTGGCGTTGTGATAAGTATCGTTAAAGAAAGAAGTTGATAATATTTCTAAACATATGACCTTTCATATGGTGCGGATAAAGGTTACACTGGTTTGAAGATTCTAGATTGAATATCATTGCTCTACTTTTTGTTGATTTTGCGATAAGCAAATCTGTGTTCCCAATGTTCAATGTTGAAGATCATTCTTTCTTTCAATGATATTTTTTCGCTCTTGTTAGTTTTTTTCTCCTTTCAATGCAATAATTTAGCTTATTTTCCAAATTTCTGCTTTCCCCGATTTTTTGATTTTCTCTAAAAAAGAAACGTCCATCTATAAATGCTACCATTAATATCTTGTTTGTTCCTTCTTGATGTTTACTTTGCCATTTGGTGGCCTTGGTGCCAGTCGAAGTATTTATTTTGGCCCCGGGAATAAAAAGCAAGAAATTTTAAACTTAAAAAGAAAGCAAAATTCTGATTTCTTGGTAATTTTCTTTTAAAACCAATGTCCATTATCCAAAATCACTTTCGTCGATCGAAGCAAAATTCTTCGAAATGTATTTTTTTTAAATTCCTCTCCATTTATTCCCTTTCAAAATTCAGGAAAACATGACGTCATTTACTGGCCGACATATAAAAGATCTATTTCCAGTCATTTTGCCTAAAGTAAAAAATAATAAAAATACTATATAATTTTTAAAATTACGGCAGCTTTGACAAATGCTCACGAAGTATTGAAATACACTGAGTATTATTGACATTATTTACATTCTGATGAATATCTTTGACAAATGTTCACAAAGTAATGAAATACACAGGGTATTATTTACATTATTTACATTCTGAAGAATATCTTTGAAAAATGCTCACGAAGTAATGAAATACACAGGATATTATTTACATTATTTTTATTCTGATGAATATCTTTGACATATACTCACGAAATTTTGAAATACACAAGGTATTATTTAAATTATTTACATTCTGATGAATATGTTTGACAAATGCTCACAAAGTTTTGACACAGTATTGATTACATTCTGATGAACATCTTTGAGAAATGCCCATGAAATTTTGAATAACAGAAGGTATTATTTACATTATTTGCATTCTGATGAATATCTTTGACAAATGCTCACGAAATTGTGAAATACACAGGGTATTATTTACATTATTTACATTCTGATGAATATCCTTATCTTTGTTTTGCAGATCACAATGTTTCTTTCTTACGATGTTCGGACATCTTTCATGAATCTTATGCTCCGCGTAACCTTCAAGGTAATTTCGAACTGAAGACTTTATTTAATCTACGGTTGTAGATTTTTCTCTCCACTGCCTACGTCTAGTCATAATTTGTTTTTTTTTTTTGTTTTTTTTTTTGTTTTTTTTAATACTGTTCAGTTATTGTTAACCCTTTTCTACACAGAATTTGAGTCCTCGCTATTAGATACAGAGACTGAACTGACAATTAAAACTCTACCAAATTCAAGTACAACCGATTAAATCCACTGGATTACAGTCGCGTGAAAATCCGAAATTCCTTTATGGTTGCCTGCATTAACAGACCTTTGAAGAAATCCGTATGGTACAAAGAACGAAACGTTGTGATAGCAACCAGAACTTGAGTAAATTAATGCATATAAAAAGTAATGTAAATAATAAATCATCGTTCCAGAAATTCAAACAGATTTCGAACTTCTCGTTTGTGGAACTCCCTTCTGGCTCCATGCTTTCCAACCAATTTTAATCTGCAAAAAGTTAAATGCAATTCCAATTGCTATCTATTGCCCTCCTGATTGCTCTTTTCTCTTTCTTCTTATTACTAATATTTATATTCCTAATTATTCCACACACTTTAACCCCTTGCATGCTAGTGGCTGTTATACCTTGCTTGGGCTGATACCGATAAAAAAAAAGTTAAGTTAATTGTATCATTACTAGTTGGCAGTTTGCTTCTTACATTAATGATCCCAACGACTACCATGGGTTAATAAAGGTACAATGATATATTTCTTACCTATATTTCTGCGTATGAGTGACTGGACAAATTTTACCTTCTGTCCGAGAGATATTTATATTTAATTCTATATATTTTTTAAAATCAGCATTCTTTAAATAAAATGTATCAGTGACGTCATAATCTTAACCTAATCTGCCCGAGAAATAGTGGCATTTTTCGCCTAAAACCCTCTGAATTTAGTTATTTCAGCAAATAAGTAGAAGCGCGTTTAGTAATGTAAATTATACGAAAACCCGATTCTTTCTATGATTGTTCGTACTTGGCTGTTTCTCTCACACGTCGTGCATGTATCGACGCTTGTATTTGTTAATGTTTTTGACGATTTTATTAAAACAGTGTGTCTAACATTTTCCTCTTGTTAAGTTGTATGTCGCCTATATCTCAACTGGAAAAGAACTGTCATATTTGAAAATGAGCATTAGCAACCCAGTCACTTTTACTTAGATACAGCTACACACTACTGTAGAAAATATGTATTTGTCTCAGAAAAAACAACATCTTTAATTATATAACTTCGTTTTATTATTGTGCCGCAAACAATATTCCTCAGTGAAGTTAGGTTAAACCTATTTGTGTCGTATGATTATTGTCGCTATCGGAAACTTACATTCCAAAGCAGATTATCTACGCTATGCCTCCTCGGATAAATATATTAACCCTGTCAAACCAATTATTTATTAGAAAGATTAAAATAAAGACCCAATATAGATCTTTTGGTTTATCAAGTAATCTGGTATTAATTACAAGATTATAGACACCCCGTATAAAAATTTATATTGATATACGGGTAATGTAAGGAACATCAACATGGAAAGTGGAATCGACGAGCCGTTTTCAATATCGCGCAATTGTCTTTGAGTAAGGTATAATTCCATTTCTTCTCCTACCATCTATGTGTTAAATATCAAGGTAAACTGAGCATTTTGGCTTTCGGCGGCAAAAACTCTAATGGAGGGAATCCACTGTATCCCAAACCTTGGAGATGGCAACGAGAATACACTATCTGTTAAGAGTGTATGGTAATTCGCAAATAATAAAGCCATAGAGTCTATGGACTAAAACAAATGATAATTATATGTTTATATCTATAAACCATTAATGTCCACTGTCTTATTTTGTGATGATGTCATTAATGCGCTATTTAGACTAACGCGTAGTATTCTCTTTTAAAATAAATGCATATTTTCATCAAAGATATTTCCTACTAAAACATACAGAAATCATATAGAAAATCATATCTAAAACATATAGAAACGTATTCGAAGTCTAGTTAAATATTTTTGTCTCAGAGGCTTCTCATCTGTTTATATATCCCATTATTTTAGGCATCGAGTCGAGATCGAATTCATTAGGAATGGCTTTCAGATGGTTACTGGTAAGTTATGTATAAATGACTAACTAGCGTGACGTTTTGTAGTATCAGGTCATCCCATAAGTTCTGTCCGAATTTTTAATAATGAAAGCAAGTGACCAGATGTTACATTTAATTACAGATTCAATCAACAATGTATTTTCCCTGATTATCTATGACTTCCCTCCATCTATTAACAAGCTTACTAATTCCATTACTGTAAAATGCTTTTGGCTTTGATTCGAATAACTCACAAATGTCAGTTTTAACCTCTTCCTGTGTTACAAAAGCTGTTTCTTCCAAATGATTCTGTAAGCTACGAATCAAATGGTAGTCTGAAGGAGCAAGATCGGGAGAATAAGGTGGATGAGGAATTTTCTCCCAACCAAGTTCTTCAATCAATTGTGACGTGATTCTTGCTGGGTGGGGTCGCGCATTGTCCTGATGAAACATCACCTATTTCGATTCACTAGAGCAGGTCTTTTTTTTCCTCAAAGCTTGGTTCAAAAGCTCTAATTGCTGACAGTATATTTGAGCATTAATTGTTGCATTAGGTGGTAAGAATTCAAAGTGGATTATTCCTTGGCGATCCCACAAGATTGAAAGAAGAACCTTTTACCCATGAAGTTCCCTTCTCGGCTGTGACTGGGGTCCTTCCCCTTTACCAAGCCACTGTCTACGACGCTTAACATTTCGATAAAAGATCCATTTTTCGTCGCTAGTCACAAGTCTTTCCAAAAAAGGTGAAACAAGTTGGCGAGAATGGAGAGAAGAGCAGATGTCAACTCGGGATTTGAGGTTGTTTTCAGACAATTCATGAGGCACCCAAGTTGTTGAAGATGACGATGAACAGTTGTATGGTTTGAACTGAGAACCACTGCCAATTCCTCAACTGATAAAGCAGGATTTTCTTCAAGGGCTGCTTCAAGAAGCTTTTCATCAAACTCAACTGGACGTACGATTCGATCTTCATCTTCAAGGGTGAAATCTCCACCTCTGAATTTTGCAAACCATCTTCTGCAAGTTCTTTCATTCACACATTCCTCTCCATAAACTGAGTGAATGTTTCTAGCCGCTTCGGCTGCTGAGTCTCCTTTCTTGAACTCATAAAGCATTATGTGCCTCAAATGATTCTTGGGTACTTCCATGTTAGCAGGGTTTTAATCAAACATAATTTAATTTTATTGTTCTTTGAAATAAAATTTGATCAGTTTAAATGCGTCTAAACATAAAAATAATGTTCAGCTCCATTAGACATTATAAAATACTCTTTAAATTTCGTTCATTTTAACAAAAAGTGAAAATTCGGACAGAACTTATGGGATGACCTGATACTTCAAAATGACCTCGGTCTGGTGTAGTGGTTAGCAACTTTGTCTCGCTAGGTCAGTTGTAACTGAAAAGTGAGTTCGATCCTTACTAGGTGCTCCCTATCTAAGCTAATCTTAGAATATAACCATAACTATTTGAGGTACGCAAAAAATATAGTTAATTGGGCGTCAACGGTAATACTTTGGTGTGGCATAACAATTTCACTTCAGTACGGGTGTTATGACTGATAAGTGGAATTTCTGCAATAATCATCGTCATGAAATAACCTTTGTCAGAAACAAAGCTACAATACTGATTATTGATTGCGTCATTTTCAACGGCTTATCAATACTTTGCATGTTGTTTAAGGCCAGAATATAATTTTAGATTGCAAGAATTTTTTTCATTATTTTCTGAGATAACAATGGTTTAGTGACATAATTCTTACTAATTAACCCATAGCTGGGGGGCAAGAGAGGGATTCATATATTTTACAAAGGTATTTGCAGGTTAGTGAATAAAATGAAATCCAACTGGAATTGAAACTTGGCTCTCCGATTAACAATACCGAACCATTATATATTGCACCTCCGCACATCCAAGCTTACAATATCGGTGGATTGTGTTGAATACATTAGCAAAAAAGTTAAAACCAAGCTTATTATCAATGACAAACACCCTTTAAGGCGCGTAGTTATACATTAAACTTAATTACAAGTTAATATATTATAATATCATATATATATATATATATATATATATATATATATATATATATATATATATATATGAGCAAACTACACAGGGGGCGTATTTACTAATCACCGGTCTATGACAAACGCCATCTTGGAAAGTAAGGTTTCATTGAATAAAAAATGCATTAAAAACTTCGAAATTATGAGGTTTGGCACTCCGAGTTGAAAACAACTTGACCTTATTTCCGAGGTGTTAAGACATCGCTATGAATTAGAAATCGATATAATGAATTATTGAACACACTAACAAGTATCGAACACGGTAATTTCCGAAACGTGCGTGATTTTCAGAAGAGAGGATTAAATTTTAAAGACATCGCGTTAGGCTGTAAGTGTCATGTCAGTATAGTAGCTAGAATCTAACGAACCGTTGAGAAAACAAAGACAAATATACCGCGCTTCAAACGCAGTTATGCTAAGAGGGCATCGATTGAAATGACGTATACTGGCCCAGCAGCTCTGTAGATAAAACTCCTTTACAACTACAACAGAAAAGAATGTATCTAAATTTAACATAAATTTTGTCACAAATATGCCTAAAACAATAAAAGACGTAATTAATACAAAGTAAAATACGGTTTAAAATGCAGTTTAACAAAAGAAAAATCTTCCTTGAAGCTTTTGCTTTAATTTTAATTTTAAGCTAGTAAATCAAATTTAATATTTCCAATAAGCATACTTTGAAGCATATGAAACCGAATTTAAATTGATATGCATATTTTTTTTTTGTAAATCATTAAAAAAACGTCTGAAATCGGCCAGATTGACAAATCTGTCAACACAACGTAATTCTCTTTATTAAAAAAAATGATAAAAATACATACTTATCAGAAACTTTATTTGAGGACGATAAGCTGAGTAAAATTTTATATATCTTATTTTAAACAAATATTCCTTTTATTTTAAAATATCACAGGAAAATATTTTTAACACGTTTTAGGCGATGTTGGCAATTCTCGCAAAATGATGGGCAAATTTTTACATGGCGAACATAGCTGTAATAATTACTTGACGAATATAACATGAACACCATTTTATATAATGTTTTAACTAGTCTTAAAAAAATTAGGAAAATATCCTAATATTGTATTGAATTTTAGGTACTTTGGCATTACTTTCACGATGACGCTTGTTGCGACAATGTTAGAAACTACCAATAAATTTTAAGTTTACTGTAGATACCGTACTTATTTTCTGATGTCGTTTATTGGCATCCATATTTACAAAAATCTGTACGATGATAGACACACGCACACACACATACAGACACACAAAATAAAAAAAAATAATTTAAAATAATGAATTGTAGTAAAATTTTCCATTTATGATTATTAAATATAGTTCTTACGCAATAACAATATCGCCTACTAATTAGTACATAATTTTAAAAGATTTAAAATTTTATAAATATCTCAAATTCAAATCTTTTAAAAAGTGAAAACAGTCCCTGCAAAAAATTAATTATTGATCGATATTTTTCTTAAGACTATAATGTCCATAACATATCTTGTTCATAAAAGAAATTAAAAGCTTGTCAAATTAAATAATGTCTAAGTATTATTGAATTTTTTATTTTACGATTCAGAGCAGATTTTCTGACACCCTGAGATTGTTCCCCGTTCTTCTCTGTATCCTTTCCTCAAACACGTCTCTTTAATCTTGTTCTCAATCATCTGTGACCCCTTGCGTGCTAGTGACACTCCCGTCTTGCTTGGGGTAAATAGCCTTAATAAATAAATAAATAAAACAACTGGAGGCCCTGTTTTACAAGATGAATTGATGAATTAAATACGCCATGAACTTGTGGTTGTATCTAATATAAAATTAATCTATACAATAAAGAATTTCTCGCAATTTCTTAAGATTAAGTGGGGGAACAGATGTGAAAAATATTAACAAGATCTTCTGAAGCAGAAACATTTCTAAACTAATTTCATTCAGTTGTGAATAAGCCCTGAAAGATTCATTAAAATTCGACAATTATCTGATTTTTGTAAGAATTTTCAAATCCCTACACGGCAAAAGAGACGTTAAAATTTCCCATACTAATTTATGGCCACTCATTGACACAAGAAAAAAACAAAACATTTTAACCAAAATTTTGAAAGTTCTAAAAAGGATTAAAGATATAATGTCATCTGTCTATATTTCTGAGATGAGGTATTATGTACACTATTTGCATTATTTGGACTATTGTCCTAATCTTTGTCGCCATATTTATTACAACGTTTCGGTTTCAGGACACATGGCACAGTGGATAAAAGTGTTAGTTAGATCCAGTGACAGGACCCAAAGAGTGTGAGTTCAATACCCGGTTAAGACAGTGGTGAACTTGGTGAGGAGAATTAACAGGAGATAAATGATAACTGACATCCATTATACATGGCACGTGAAACTAGAACAGTCTACCCCAGAGAGCGAAATAAAGGGATCAATTCGACATGCCAAGTACTTATAACGTATAACGGCCGAAACGTTGTAATAAATATTGTGACAAATATGAGGACAATAGTCCGAAATATAATTGGCCGTGTTCTGGCATCTCGTCTACAGTCACTCTCTCACAGACGCACCGTCACCTCTCTCTGTCTTTTTTACAAATACTTTCATGACAATTGCTCCGAGGAGCTACATTCGCTGGTTCCCAGACTTCATGAGTTCAAGGGCCCTACGAGGCTGGCATCCCGCTCTCACCCTTTCACTGTCGAAACTGTTAAATGTAGCCGTCTCTTCTACTCCAATAGCTTCATGTATCGCACCTCTCGCCTGTGGAACTCCCTTCCCTATTCCAGTTTCCCTGAGAGCTATAATCTCCAACTATTCGAATGTAATGTCAATCGACATCTCCAGTTGCCTTGATTTATCCACTATCCTTCTCCTCATCCTTTCCTCTATCACTCCTATCTGATCTTGCTCCAAATTTTCTGTAACCCCTTGCATCCTAGTGGCTTCTTGCCTTGCATGGAGTGAAACGCTTGAAAAAAAATAGTGTATATAATTTAATAATCAAAAAGTCATTTGGTCTTTCCTCTTAACAATA
>CAHIKZ030003337.1:525000-532500 GCA_903632075.3 Acanthosepion pharaonis | reverse complement strand
ATATATATATATATATATATATATATATATATATATATATATATATATATATGTATGAAATATATAGGTTGGTTAACAAAAAAAAAAGAATAAACAAAAGGCTACCGATATAATCAGTACGATAAACATTTATTAAATATTAAATATTAACTATATGACAGAAATGAATCACAGAGAGAAAGGTTTTATCTTCGGAATATTCGCCATGCCTCTGTCACTCATCAAACGTCAGAGGAACAAACAGGGAAATGGGAATTACTCAGCGACAGATGTTCTTGCAGATGGTGTGTTTTCCAGTGCAGATCGTATTATTAGCAAAAAACAGATCTCAGTCTGATACCTCGATATGCAAAACCATTCATTAAATAAAACTTAAATTTCAATTTTGATCGTTGTAAAAGTGTTTGGCAGGTGTATTGTTACTAGTATATGTCATTGGGGCGAGATTGCAAGCATTGATGAAGAGAGGTATAGGTTGAGGAGGGGGAAAGACGTGTCCCATGTAGCAATTTGTAGCAAACATTGGCAAATAACGTGATCGAGTGTAGAAGAACGGACCTATGCTTAGAATATCATATGATGGAAAGGAAGAGAGAGGGAAATAATAAAAAAGAAAAATTGGGAGGGTGCAGGAAATATATAATAATAAAATAAAAGTAATATACAAGTATATATATATATATATATATATATATATATATATATATATATATATATACATACGATATTGAATATTTATTTGTCTGTACAATTTATCTCTCTTTACACACAAACACATACGTATATATATATATATATATAGAAACATATAGTCTTAAGGCATAGAATATCGTGTTGACACAGACATGGCCAGATGATTATGTGTTCACTTATATATATATATATATATATATATAGTTAACAAGTGATATCTTTTTGGTTTTTTGTGCATTTGGAAAGTGTTCAAATAATTCTTCGTTCAGGACGAGATATATATATATATATATATATATATATATATATATATATATATATATATATATATATATATATATATATATATATAAAAAAGAGAGAAAAGTGAGCAGCTGTATCTAAAACATAGATCCCCGGTGGTAGGATTGCCTAATCCATTACTTATAACATTCGGTCACATGAATAATTACATTTGTGCATTGTAAATTATGGTGGAAGGCGAAAACTGAGACAGTAATCACAGTTATATGTTAGGGCCAAACCCATTTAATCTCAGGGCACATCGAAAATATTTGGCTTTTCTGTTCGTTAACAATAGCCGGTGCCATTACTTCACTGTTTGTTTTTATACACTAACTGACAAAACATTCCCGGTGTTAGGGAAAAGAGGCAATCTACTTTCCTTTCACAATTTTCACACACACATACACACACACACACACACACACACATATATATATATATATATATATATATATATATATATATATAAAGTGAACAATGAAGTCAATACTCAGAGGCTACAGGCTGTTTTTAATGCTAGACGCAATCGTCAGGCCTGACGATTTCATCTAGCATTAAACAGCCTGTCGCCTCTGAGTGTTAACTTCAGTGTTCACTTTTATATTTATATTTACCTACACTCTACCTCTGATATTGGACACTTTATCCCATAAACATAGCACACCTTAAATCTATATTTCTTCATATATATATATATATATATATATATATATATATATACGGAAGAGGTTATAGTTGTTCCAGAGAGAAAAGCGTATATTTTTAAAAGAGGATCAGCCACAAACCTTTTTTGGATGAAATATGGATTTGTTATTTTAAAATATATATTATATTCTATTTTTCATAATCCTGCTACACGCGTTTCTGGTTTTCGCCGTCTTCTTCTTCACTAACATGCACAAAATTCATTTTATAATCTGTGGAAATATTTACTTTTTGCCTGATTATAGCCAATTTTAGCGGTTTCTAGACTGGGGGCCATCATATAACATTCCAGTTAAGAAATATGTATGCCAATGCTAATAATAATGGTGGATGTGACTGGACTAGAAGTTATAGTTTAGTCTATGCTATTTCACGCTAATCCGGCTAGATTGGCTGATAATCATACATCGGGGCTTATGTAGGATTATATCTATTTTTTCTGGGAGAAGATTTATCTGGGCTGTTATAACAGCGTCATTACGAATTTTCCTGGGTGGATATTTTGGAAGCGTAGTCTATAGAAATTTGGAGTGCATGCTTCAGTCAACAACGCAGACCTTTATATTTTCTAATTGCAAGGTACTTTGGAATCGCTAAAAAGGATAGAAAAATGTTTTTTTCTGCTCCAAATCGTAACAGATTCCTACAGCCATGCTCTACCTTTACAAGACAGATCAGACCAAAAACGAATATTGCTGCTATATATGGTCTAGAGATGTCTAATCATTACATGATAGAGTTCCAAAAGTGTCTACGGGGTCATGTTGGTGACTAATAATTTTTCTACTTGTTGTATAGTGTTGTTTTACGACATGCGATCAGCAGTCAACTTTACTCTCGTCTGACTTTTTACTTTACACTTTATTTATCCTATAACCAACATATACAAATAAGTAAAATCCTATTTGCCAATCCCACTACATCATCCTTCCTCCTTTTTCGCACACATGAAACGTCGCAAGACTCACACTATTCTATCGCTATTTCGATGGAAAAATCTTCTGGCGAGATATATTCCGTATTTCTACAATATTTACAGCTAAGACATGCTATGTACCGTATATTTGGATGAATCATTCGCTTCGAATTCTAATGATAAGAAGATCCAGTCAAGTGTCATGAAGAGCAATTTGTTTCTGGAACCCCCTCAAAAGAATGCTTCTTCGGTCACTGTCGAAACTGTTAAATGTAGCCATCTCTTTTACTCCAATAGCTTCATGTCTCACACTTCTCGCCTGTGGAACTCCCTCCCCTATTCCTGTTTCCCTGATAGCTATAATCTTCAACTATTCAAATGTAATGTCAATCGACGTCTCCAGATGTCTTGATCTATCCCCTACCCTTCTCTTCATTTTTCCCTCTATCAATCCTCTTTTCTCTCGTTCCAACTCGTTGTGTGCTAGTGGTTTCCCCCCTTGCCTGGGGTGAAACGCTTAAAAAAAAAACATAAAATTTTAATCTCTTCAAATCTAGGGCCAAATGCTATCTAATTCCCATAATTTGCTCTCCTTACTGCCCCTCTTACTTTCATTATTCTTTAACCTTCTACCGTGAATGCCTCTTGGGCCTTATATTTTCTGAACAATAGAAAAACAGGAAAAGATAATGGCTGTCATTACCGAATACATGAACACTTGAAAATATTCTTATAATATGCACAGAAAATTTATGAAGAACAAATTGGTTAAAAATGAATACAGAAGGGCTTTATCTTAGAGTCTCTGTCGTTCTGGGTATAACGATAAACTACATCCACGTCCTGGGTAAGACGATAAACTACGTCCAGCAGCAAGGAGGTTTTGAGGAGCGTGGAACCACCTCTTAATTGCTGGTGTTCCCAGGTCCACTCTGAGCTCGGCTGCTAGCAACTGTTAGAGTCCCAGCTATGGGCAAATAGTTAACTGTTACCAGCAATACATATTTGAAAAAAATATTACCAGCAGAACTTTTTGAAAAAAAATATTGCCAGCAATAAATTTTTGAAGGAAAAATATTACCAGAGACAGATTTTTGACAAAACAAAGTAATACAACCAATAAAAAAATTTGTCGGCATTAAATAACCCATTGAGATTCATATGCCGTAAAACAAAACAAATCAAAGCAAACTTAGAGTCTCTGAATAAAGATAACCATATTACAATATACGGAAGAAAAATGAAAAATAATATTTTTCTTAGAATGAGAGCATAAGGAATATATACAATTTTGTTAGGATTGTGTACAAAAAGTGCATGATATTTTCGTACCGTCTTTATTGGGTATCGTACGATTGTTGTAATTTTTCAATGCCGATCAAGTCCGGATATCTAAATTACTTGGCTTGAGATTGATATTTTAAACGTTACAGATTTAAATAAAGCAAAACACTAAATTTTATGCTGTAGGTTTTCAAACTGAAAAATAAAATAAATCAAAATAACAGAATCATTGAAACAACTTCCTAGGGACCAGTTTTGAAGCTCCTCCAATCAGATAGTCAACTGAATTATCGGACTGAAAATGTTGATTAAATTGTTTACCCACAGGGGAAGAGGATGTTGATATTTTGGCATCTGCTTATTGGCAATCGTTCAAAATGTATTTTCGAATTTTCTGCAATAAACTTACTTTTTCAATCCATTTATATCAACTTCCAATTATTCGTTAGAGATCTGGGATGATGTGGTTGGAATTATATATATATATATATATGCATATATATATATATATATATATATATATATATATATATATATATATATATATATATATATATATATATATATATATATATATATATATATATATATATATGCATGTATATATATATATGCAGGTGCATGTATATATATATATATATATATATATGCATATATATATATATATATATGCATATATATATATATATATATATATATATATATATATATATATATATATATATACCAATTAAGGTTCGTATGTAGCAAAACTCAGGCTAGTAATTCTGTTGTGGAAAAGATATAATTTATAACGGACGCGGGTGTTAAGTTAGCAGTTAGTGGAGCTGCCGATGTAGCTACCCTCATACATACAACTGTATCGACTTATACACGCATATTCGAGACATGTGATTGGATCAGGGCTAGATTGAGATTTTAACTGTATTTCGAGGAAAGGAAGTTTTTAAGTAGGATGAATGGCGATCCGAAGCGTTTACGGCGACCAATCGACAAACAAATATGTCAGATCTATCTGTGTGTAGGATGTGCGCGTTGCTTGATGCTATCATCGGGGAAAGTGGATTGTGTTATCGAGTTCAAGTTCCAGCTGGGGTTGTTGCGTTAGCTTTCGTGGAAATACACTAGGAAAAGGCGAAGATTTAAGAGCTGGGTATATTGAGCTCTGTAGTATTAGTTAGCAAACGGTCGGAGATAAAGGCAGTAGTGATTTCAAAAGCTATTAAACACGAGCCTAGAAGTCCACCTGATAAAAGTCTGCTTGCATCACAAAACAGAGCAGCATAGTCGAACATAGTGATGATATGAATCTATATACACCACAGGAGAATATATAATATTTACATACACGCATGCTTTATGCCATCGCCTGATGTTTCCTCAAATATAGGCAACGCCGATGTGCGTTTTTAATTATTTATTTTTTATTTTTCTAAGCGTTTCACTCCAAACAAGGTGGGAAGCCACTAGGACGCAAGGGATTACAGAAAACTTGGAGCAAGATCAGATAGGAGTGATAGAAGAAAGGATGAGGAGAAGGGTAGTGGATAGATCAAGGCAACTGGAGATGTCGATTGACATTACATCTGAATAGCTGGAGATTATAGCTCTCATGGACACTGGAATAGGGAAGGGAGTTCCACAGGCGAGAGGTGCGAGACATGAAGCTATTAGAGTAGAAGAGACGGCTACATTTAGGAGTTTCGACAGTGAAAGGGTGAGAGCGGGATGCCAGCCTCGTAGGGCGATTGAACTCCTGAAGTCTGGGAACCAGCGAATGCAGCTCCTCGGAGCAATTGCCATAAAAGTATTTGTAAAACAGACAGAGAGAGGCGACGGCGCGTCTGTGAGAAAGTGACTGCAGACGAGATGCCAGAATTATCTGACGTTCTTACATTAGTTTGCGCAAATGTGGCAACTTTAGGTGTCTTTTGATGTAGTTGTTACATTATTATATTGTTGAAACTTCATATAATGTTTTAGTCCACAAACTGAGGAGCAATCTTTATTTTCTAACCTCTATACAACTAGAAATGCCGCATAACGTGTACTGAATGACATCTCTCTGGGTGCAGTATTTGATTACTTTTGTGCCTGCCTTACTTAAACGAAATCGGACACATTTATTATATGCTAGAAAAAAATTATTTACTAATATTCTCAGAAAAAATAAAATTTGCAAGATTTTTTATTGACCACGTGTTGAAACCTTCACAGTATTTGTGTCGAGATTTATAAACTTTACATTTCATTCAGTTTCGCAAAACCAATCGATTACATTTGAATAAGATGATTTGTTTGGAAAATAGTTTGACAAAACTCTAGTTCGCGGTTTAATATGTTTTTAAAATTTAATTTGATTTTATAGGATTTCATGGTAAACAATATGTTTTAAGATTTTTTCCCTTTAACGGCGAAGAATAAATCCTTAAGATTTCTTAATCTTGAGCATGAAAAATACAACTGGCCATGCATATATATATATATCTTTCTGAAGCCAAAATCAAACTTTTTGAAACGTTTGGTCATTTGATTTTTTTTTTTTTATAGTTTTCGCAAACGCAGGACGAACTAGAAACCGGATTCTTGTATATATAAAAACTTAAAGAAAATATGTGCAAAAAATAATATTGCACATCTATTAAATATGTATTTGTTATTCTAACCATTAGATAGTTTTTAAAATAGTTGGAGTATTTTGTATGTTAAATAATAAAACTTAATCTTTCCGCCCAAAATTTATGTACATTTATTGTACTAAGTTACGTACTCTAGTAAAACCAACTGTACTTTGTACCCCCTTTCCTTTTTGCAGCTCTCCTCCAAAATTTGATTACGATTAGTTAATATATGGCTATTTTAGAGGATGTCACGGGCAGGAAAACAGACTTCACTGAATTTTTTATATAGATAGAAGACATTTACTGAAATCTCTCTGGAGTATTTCACGCACCATCCGATTTTGTTCAACGTCTCTTTTACAACTATGCACAGAATTCCTCTGGGATGTACGATCTTGAGCTTGGTATACGCAATCAGTTTTCATGAAGTTGTTCTTCAGTTGTGTTTTTAGGATTCAATCCTTACGGAATTTCGGCATGTGTGCAGTTTATTTTCCTTCACTACATTCAATTCTACTGGCATACCTCTGTGGATAGGGTGCAGCTTAGATTTGGCAGAAAAAAAAACAAAAAAAAAACAATTTAGCTTCAATAACACCTATAAAAGTACAAATGAAAAATATATAAGTCTTTGGAGCATTTATATCTTTATATAGTCATCCTCCTTCTTAATAACAAAAATCTATACTCTATTTTTTTTACTTCAGATCGTTCACTTTCCGAGATGGTAGTTTTAGTTGCCTCCCATCGGCCTGATGTGCTGTCACATTGCTCACCACCTTCATATAATTTCATCTTCCCAACTGACCATAGAATTTTGATCAGATTCAGATCAGGTCTTGATAGTAGCAATTCCATTATGTTATCTCCTATAAAGATGATAAGCTCAAAAGTTTTGTGGGTAACCTTAAATCCATCATAAGAAGCATTATCGTGAATAAATGCATACTTCCGTTTGAAACTGTGAGGCTGGGACTTCTACCATTCAAAGAAGTT
>CAHIKZ030003337.1:465000-520000 GCA_903632075.3 Acanthosepion pharaonis | reverse complement strand
AACGACCATCTGACTACTTGTTTTGCGAATAAACCTTAAAAACCGTAGATTTTTCCGGTGGATGCCAACACCAGTGAGAAATGCATATGTATCGCTGCCACATATGAGGCTATCAGTCGAATCATTATTCTGAGGAGATTACTAGAAATGCTTAATAGATGAAGATATTCGGGTTTTTTTTTTAAAATAAAGTCTTCACAAGAAAGCAATCAACCTGAAAAAAAATTCCAGAAGTTAGAAAAATTAATCTGTTTGAATTTATTATTTTCTGATTATTAATATAATCTTTTGCAGCAAACTGCGGCGACAAATGCGCTTAGTATTGCGTCAGGTGAAATAAAATGTCTAATTTTATTTTAAAAATTCCACCCCACGCAAAGCGAAGAAGACATTAAGGCTGGAGGGTAAGGAGAATAATAGCAACTCAGAAAATGCTGATTTGGCTAGTGTAATATAAAATGAACATTAATAAAAGGAAAATATGATGACGATTGAGTCTGCATTAAATTTGTTTGTGATCACATTTGACTGGAAATCAATACGATGGCAAAATATTCCATAAACGCTAAGTGTGAGAGAAGAAACCACAAGAATAGAACTTGCGCTTACTCTTAGCAATTTCAAAATTAAAATGGTGAGATAAAACTACCAATCTGGTACTACGCTTAAATTTATGAAGATGAGTTACTAAAGAGGAGAGCGATATTTATTTGTAAATTACAAAATGTGGCACAAGGCCATAATGGGGAATGGGGGAAATGATGGTTTTCATCTGTCTTAACTTTAAACTTAGTTCACCACAAACACTGACCCAGACATACCACAATATTCTTAACACTAAAACGACGCATTCTTACTTACCTTTCATACTACATCCACCATAATACCTCATTGTCTCTATGAAAATCCTAACTAGTCCCCATATGTACAATTCATTGTCTGTGGTGGGAGGGGAATAAAACCACAAAGGTGAGAGTAATATTTATTCTGTTTTCTACAGAAATGTGGCACAAGGCCGAAAAGGGGATTGGGGAAAAGGACGGTCTTCTGTCTTAACTATAACTTAGCTAGCCGCAAACACTGACCTAATCGTACGAACAATATTCCTTATACCAAAACACCACATTCATACGTACCTTTCTTACTACAACCACCATAATACCTCTTTGTCTCTATGAAATCCTAACTAGTCTCCATATGTACAATTTATTGCCTGTGGTGGGAGGGGAATAAAACAACAAAGATGAGAGCTCATAAGAACAATTACAATGAAAATATTTATAGAGAAGGCACAGGGAAGTTACATATTTTTGCATACTAACTTCGGTCTTTCACTGGATTCTGTTTGGATTACAATGCTTTGCATTGGTCAGAAATCTTTCCATATTTGCTTTTCGATTGGTTCCTCAGCTTGCAAGATTATATGTCTGACTGTTGGCTTTTCTGTGATGAGTTTGAAAACCCCAGACGGTACGTCTCGCTATTTTTAAACCATAGCTTGGAGAAGGAATCTCTTCCATTCTTGGTTTTACGTTCGAAGATGTTCTTATTATTTTAATCGTTGAGCCTCAACATACAACATAGGTTGACATTGTTTCTTAGACTACATAGTAATCTTTACTTTCAGTCGTTAAATAACAGTTAATAAATAGAAATATATTTAATATTTCCCCTTCTTTTCTTATATAAAAAAGACTGGGACATGAAACCACAATTTCAAAACATTTAGGCTTTTGCATGACGTTAAACTACATCTGGCAGCAAGGTTTCTGTTCGGGAGATGAGAAGTTTTGAGAAGCGTGAAACCATCTATTTTTGCTGTTGTTCCCATAGTGGTAACACCTGTTAGAGTGCCAACTATTGGCAAATAGTAACCTCATCCCCTAAAAAAACAAAACACTATGAAGGTATCAACATACATTTCTGTAGTAAAAATACCATCAATATATTTTTAGATTAAAGATATGAACAACAATACTAGTTTATAGCAAAATGTCTAAAATATATATATTTATTTTAAAATGACCAATCATGATTATTTATATTAAAATAACCAAATATATATGTTTTAGCAAAATGACCAACAATACATTTTATATGTAGATGAATGCAAACCAAACAACCAACATGAAAGAATTTTTTCATGACATTAATTTATGTAATATCCTACAATTTCTTAAATATATCAAAGTGTATTTTAAAATATAACTTCAAGAAAAATACAACATAAAACACACATACCACGTCTCGTCGTAATTATGTCCACACAAACATGTACATACACAAATTTTACGATGTATTCAATTGTAAAAAGCAGAATAATATATATATATATATATATATATATATATATATATATATATATATATATATAGACATTTTTTATGTTTATACATTCTTTTTATAGATACAAATATTTAAGTAAATGCTATTTATAATAAACAGTATTAAACAACATTTACCGACCGGTAAATGTTGTTTAATATTGTTTCTTATAAACAGAGCATTTACTTAAATATTTGTATCTATAAAAAGAATGTATTAACATAAAATGTTTTAAAATAATTGTCGGACTTTGTCCATTTCATAAATGTGTGACGTCATATATATATATATATATATATATATATATATATATATATATATATAATATTATTATTATTATTATTATTATTACTTGCAAACTCGCAAGGCAGTTAGATTTCGGCATGAAATTACCCATAAGCAGTGGATAAAAATCAAATCAATTAAATCCAAGACATTTAAAATGTGTCTTCTTTTTCTATCTGCTTTGTTCATTCAGGATGAGTGTAGTTATGGCTCTCCACAACTTCCTATCTTTTTTACCTCTTAATAATGTTTGCGTTTTTGCTATACCTTTCAGTCTATGTTCTATCAGTTATTTAGACAATGTTGTTTTGTAGTTTAATCGCCACTTTCCTCTTTTGCTTTTAATATGTCCTGTGAGTGTCCAATTCTCCTAGCACTCTAGCCTTATTATGGATTTATTTGTGATTCTACATATAATTACCTTTTTTCCATCTAACTTAAAACATTTTACTTACATGTTATATCTAGTATCCTTGTGTAGAACATTTTTTTTTTCAAGTTCCCGTGTATGGCGATAAACAACATCCGGAAGTAAGGATTCTAAACAACATCCGGCAGTAAGGATTTCAGTTTTTGAAGAGCGTTGAAGAACCTTTTAAATGCTATTGTTCTCAGGTCCACACTGATCTGGGGTAGTAGCACCTGATGAGGGGACGGGGTAAGCTATGGATAAATAGTGAACCCTCAAATAAAAGTCAGAAGTTCATTCTTATAATAGAATGACCAAAAATACCTTTTTATAGCAAACTGACAATCAATGTAACACTAAAAATTACACAGTCTTAGATTAAAATTACCAGCAGTATATTTTATTACCTACAAACTAGATATCTAAAATCAAACCATTACCCTGAAAGTATAAAATTGTGTACAAAGTATCTGTAGATGAAGGTATAAGATTACGTACAACATATTTAGATTCCGATATTAAATAACTCGTAGAAATTTATAAGCACCTAAACAAAATCAATCAACCAACCAACCAGAAAATCAAGATTCTTCTTCATCTTTGAGGAGATTGTCCAGCATTCAAGACGATATAAAAAGACCAATACTACATAACCTTACATAAGGCGTCTTTCGCTACCTCAGTGTGCCTTCTAATTTCGGTGTCATATTTCCGTTCTCTGTTAAATCATTTCCCAGATAATTACGTTTGCTTCATTTTGGCGTTCGAAACTTTGGCCCTTCCTCTTGCTGATAGCCAAAAATTCTATCCTCTTGGATTTGATGTTTAGTCCATCCTTCTATTTTTTTTTTTACTATCTTCTGTAGTCGTTCTTGCATTTTCCATGCTGTGTCTGCTATGGACACTCTGCCATCTTCATATTTTATGTTGCTTAGATTTTGTCAGCCAGTATTAAATCATGGTAAACCTTCTAATTATCTCGGGATCAACCTGGAAAGGTTAAATATATCCAGTGAGAAGATATATATTTTTTCCGTTGCATTCTATTTTTGTGTATTTTCTGAATAGATTTTCATATTCATAGATCAAAGAAAAAATCATATCAAACATAGATTGTGTGGAAATATAAATGAGGCTGTATAAAAATATAAAGGAATGTAGTATATTAGCCAGGAAAGAATGCATGATAGGGTAGGAAATGCGAAAAACCGGTAACTGTGAAAACGAATCCATTTTAATAACAGACATCAATTCTATAGCCAGAATCAGTGAATGAAACCGGAAATCCTCGAGTATTTTCAGATTCAAATTAATCATCGAATCTAGTTGAGAAAACCGAAGTCAGTCGTTAACAACGAAAAGAAGAAATCATCCCAAGCTTTGGATTTCGTTGTTTCGGCAGCTCTAGGAGGAGATCTGAAGAAATGGACAAGTATTTCGGACTTGACAACGGAAGAATCACTGGAACTTGAAAATGACAGCCGTGCTCTTTGTTATCGCATGGTTGGAAACGGTCTCCAAGAGTCCAGTTAAAACCTGTAAGAAGTGGGAATCTGGAAATTATTAGAAAACACCCAAACGACAATATTATCGAAAGCAGCGCTGATACTAAGGTAGAGTGTGGACTAACAAGATCTTCTGCCACTTGATCTCCAACTGTAACGTGAATGAACAAACAAATGTTCTAACAACTAGAAAGTTATGTCTATATTTCTGAGGTATGGCATTTTTTACTATTTACATAATTTACAGTGTTCGGACTTTTGTCATTATCTTTATTGCCCTATTCATGGCAAAAATTCCATCGTATATCACTTGAAGAATGCCGAAACGTGGGGAGTTTTACAATAAAGATTAGTACAACAGTCCAAACAACGTAAATAATGTAACTAGAAAATCCGTGGAAATATGATAGCTATGTTTTTTAGATCATTTTTTTAACGATTTCTAAGGCAAAGGGGGCAATTAACCAGTTCTTATTTTTTTTTACATTCCAAGGGATTCTGCACAAAAAATAACATTGGACGAGACTCTAACGTCCACGTTTTTCCTATTGCGTTTTAATATCATATAAAACTGTTAGTACATAATCGCAAGAGCTTGTTGATTTTATGCAGTACGGTTACTCATCTAAATTATCGACAGATAAAACGTATAGGATTCTACGAGACCTGTAACTTTTAAATATAATTGAATGTTTTACTGTGTTATCATTTTAGGTATATGACTCAAGGCGATGTGAAACAACAGAAAAAAAAAACAAAAAAAACAAATACTTCAGTCATTAAAAGCATTTTTAAAAAGAAGTATTCTGCTATATTTTATTTTATTTTTCTTGTACAGAGATTTAATCTTAAACTGTTTACCCAATATTTTTATTTCTCATATGTTAAGAAACTGAAGATGTGGAGAAAAGATAACACTGAAAGATAGCAACTAAACTTTGCAAACCGCGGACATTTACTTTTTCAAATGTCAGGTAGCCTCTCAGAATTATTAAGGTGATAAATCGCTAATGCGCGTGCGCACAGAGACACATTCGCAAAAAGAAAATTAAATGCTCTTCTTTCGTATCATTACATACGCGGAGCAAAAGCAAAAATATTTTTTTAAAAGATGAATTAACCCAGAATATATATATATATATATATATATATATATATATATATATATATATATATATATATATATATATATATATATATATATAATAAGGAAAACTACTACAGGACATACATAAATTGATACAAACTTGTAATTTTTGAAAGGATTTTTTATTCGACTTTATTTCTTATTACAATAAACGAAATAATGTCGAATAAAGATCCTTTCAAAAATTAAAGTTGTTTACGTTTCGAGTACCAAACGGAAGCTAGCAGATATAGATACGCAGACATCCCAAATGAGAAATAAATCACATTGCTTAACAAGTGATTCTAACATAAGCCTGTATTAGGAGAGGCAAGCTTTGGCGAAAGAAATTGCTTCCACTATTTTAAAACAAAAGGGATGCAGGTTCGATTCCGGTCAATTTTGCTTTAGTTCTCAATTTTGACAGGTTGTTATTAATTTCGCTGTTCAATAAAATCTACACAGACATAGCGACTTATTGAAAATAACGTTTTATATATATATATATATATATATATATATATATATATATATATATATATATATATATATAAAAAGAACAGATGCGAGTAAAATTCCACTGTTCATTTAATTTTCATTTAAAATTTCTCAATACAAAGTAGAGAAAAATATTATTATTATATTTATTATAAATGATTATAATAAAAACATGCTGAAGTCGCTACACATAAGCGTTCATGTTTCAATGCTTTGATTGCACTTACTTATCATCGCCTGAAGAAGTACAATCATAGTATTGAAACATGAAACTATTGTGTAGCCATTTGAACATGATTATATTATAAACTTTAGAAACAAAAATAATATATATGTGTGTGTGTGTGCGTGTGTGCGTGTGTGTGTGTATATTCTGTTTAAGAAATGTTAATAAACATTGAGTACCATTCTATTCTACCAAACAAAAAATAGCGATAAGAAAAAATATTAATTTTTGAACTTCATAAATTATAATTTATAGTAATATGCATATAGTAATGTTTTACAATTATATAAATATTAATAGAGACACTGTAGAAACAGCTGAAACATGTAAAGTGTGTTATACACGTGCGCACACACACACTCTCTCTCTCTCTCTTTCTCTCGCTCTCACACGCACACATACACACACACACACGCACATACACATGAATATATACACACATTTTGTCTTTCGAAGAATCCCTTTCAAAAGAAGAATCGCGTAACATTGGGGGATGTGCCGCTATTTTCTCATTCAGTTACTCTCTCTCTTTCTCTTTTACTCTTATATATACATATTAGACACACACACACACACACACACACACACATATATATATATAATGTTTGTGTTTGTGTGTATGTGCGTGTGTTTGCGTGCACGTACATTCGTGCGTATGTCTGTGTGTGTCTGTCTGTGTTTATTCGAATACAATTATACCGTCCGCCTGAGATTTTATTGTGTGACGCCATTACTTCCTGTTATAACTTATTTACCTGAAAACGACTTTGAAATGCAGTATCTCAAATCCCAACTGATAACTCGCTTCAAACTCTCAGATTATGAGGAGAGAAAAAAAAAGTTACATCTATCTTATCCACGTTGTGTATTCAGTGCGGTAAACAGATTCGGGTAATAAGTTTCGAGTAGCTAATAGGTATTTACTGTGTAAGCTTATATTCCCTGGCATAATATCATAAGTGGGAGCTTCCGTATAGGGATCCCATTACTATAGTAATTGTTTCTGACATTACTTGCATAACGACTGCTGCCGGTGAAAGGAATCGCATCGATTTTCCTTTACTACGCTTAGCGACGTTTAGCATCATGTTTCAAATGCAGAACATCCAAGAGGATCGAACTCACAACAGCAATGTCTTTGAGTTTAAATTTCGAAAGAATACGATATGACGAAGTAAAACATTATTTATGTACTAAATTCATCGAAGTCTGACACAATGGTGGCCTTTCCTGAGAATTTAACTCACTAAAATAGTAATTTGTTAAGATTGGTGACTGCTGTTCAAGAGCGAGGGACTTAAAATAGTGTGGCTACCGTTTAATCACTAATTAAACTTTCGTGTGAAAACGTATATGCAGGTGGATCCCAGAATATATGGACAGAAACACCTGTAGAGGGTTGAGTCACCAATAAATTAGAGAGTACTCCCCAGGTAGGTATATGCGGACGCATGTAAAAAAATGGTCTATTATGCTTACTCAAGCATAATTCTAATATGCAAGGTGGGCTGAAAAGCTCTTAGGCTGACTATGGAGGAGTGATGCTCGTGCTGTGAAATTTTGCATGTATTAAATTCAGCTATTCTTATTAATAACGGCATTGATTCCTTCCAGGTAGACTGACAACTGACTGTTCAAAGAAGACTTCAAAAGTAATTAATAGCAACTTCTTTTGAAAATGGAGAGCATCTTGCATCGTGATGTTATCAAGTACTTGTACAAAAAAGGGTTTAGGCTCAAGAACATCCATGCTAACATTCATGCTGAAACTCCAGCTTTATCAACAGTGAAAAAGTGGGTAGCTGAAATTAGGAGTGGAAAGGAGAGACTTGAAGATAACGCAAGGTCTGGAGGTCTTGCATCTGCCCCCACCAAGGAAAACATTGATGGGGATGACCATATTGTAATGGATGACAAGCGATTGACTATAAATCAATTTGGTCCCATCATATCCCCTGAGAATTGATAATATTCTGTACATTGATCTTGGCGAAGGTTTCTGCTCAGTGGGTTCAACGTATACTGACATCTGATCAAAAGCGCAACAAAATATTCACATCACGGGAAAATCTGATATTGTTTGAGGCCAATCCAGCTGGTTCCTTTCACTGTTCTCTGGTGTCGAGTTCATTATTTTGAGTCACAGACAATGAGACAATTCATGCAGTGGAAACAAACATCACTTGCTCCAAAGAAGTATATGGTCGTTTCATCAGCACGGAAGGTGATGGACGCAATTTTTTGGAGTTCAAATGACATTTTGTTTATTGACTATTTTCAAAAGGGCCACACCATCAATAGAAAGTACTATACTAACATGCTGAGTCAGTTACGGAAGGTTATCAAGACCAAATAACCGGAAAAACTTACGAAATGGTTTTTTTTCATCAGGACAATGCTCCAACACATTCGACTTCAATGTCTACTGTGCGTGGCCGTGGTTTGGAACTTGTCGATCAGCCTCCCTATTCTCCTGATTTGGCTTCATCAGACTATCGTCTGTCCCCAAAATGAAAGAAAATGACTTGGTAAGGAACTAGTTGATATCATCACATCTGCTGTTGATTATATTTTTGACCAACAGGATGAAAGCTTCTTCACCAATGGGACCCAAGCACTGCAACACCAATAAAAAAAGTGTGTGGACCACAAGGAGGATTATTTTGAAAAATACCCCTGATTTGGTCATATTCTATGACAATATCTTGGTCAGCTTATGAACTTTTAAGCTGAAACTTTTTTGTCTGTCTATGGACTCAAGTATGAAACGAACAATGTCTACCTAAGGCAGTAGTTCACAACCGTTTTGAGGCAATGCTCCACTTAGTTATTTCTAAAATTCTGGTGACCCCTGTAATATTTAATTCTTACATGTATGCCCATTTCCATATGTACGTACATACGCTCAAAATATATTTATGCATGCTGTATATGCATCGTATGTATTAACACTCATTAACATTACCACTCTCACTCAGATTCATTAGAAAACAATTCACTTTCAATAATTCACTCTCTAATTGCACCCTTATTCTGTTGATATTGTAAGCCAAAAGGTGCACATCCTATGCATGCCCCATCAAAATATTACCATGCCGCACAGGTGAGGCACACGCCTCATGTTGTGAATCATTGTCCTAAGGCCTATGTCACATTGAAACACAAATTACCGTCCGATCATTGAAGTTAAGCAACGCTTAACATCACGATGTAAGATGCTCTCCATTTTCAAGAGAAGTTGCTATTAATTACTTTGAACAGTCAGTTGTCAGTCTACCTGGAAGGAATCGATGCCGTTATTAATAAGAAGGGCTGAATTTAATACATCCAAAATTTCACAGCACGAGCATCACTCCTCCATAGTCAGCCTATCCCTAGATTGATGTGCAGTTGAAAATTCTACTTGCTGTCAGCTTAGAGGTGATGTTGGTGTAATGGATAACGAAGAGCCAAGTTCTAATTTCAGTCGGGTTCGTTATATTCACTTATACTTAATTATCCTTGGGAAAGGCATGAATCCACTTCTTCCTGCATCCGTACATTAAATAATAGGTTTTGTATCAGTAAGTCATTATTATCCTACTCAAATCCCAAAATATGTCCTGGTTTAAATAATCTGATAAGTTGTATTAAAAAAAAATTTGTCAATCAATCAGTCTACCTATGGCGTCAAATATGACCACGACCTTTATTTTTGTATTGTCTCAAGAGCTAAAACGTTTTCTGCCTACCTATGGACTCATATATAAACTGGACGTATATTTATCAATGAACTCAACCAAAACGAAACCAATACCTACCAATGGCCAAGTATCAGCACGACTTATGTCTACCACTGGCTTCAAGTATAAGCATGCCTTTTGTTTACCTATGGTTTCAGGTAAAATGAAAAAAAAATGACTGCTTTATTAGATAGTGATTTTCTAAGCCCGGCTTAGATGTGGCACAAGGCCGAAAGTATGGGGCACCCAGTGAGGATTGAATTCCCTAATCAGTCGTAATTAATCTAGCAAGACAAGCTTTCTAACTATTACACCACGTCGAGGTGCCCAATATTGATTTTTCAAGCGTAGCTTAGATGTGGCACAAGGCCGAAAGTATGAGGCACCCAGTGAGAATCGAACTCACTATTCAGTCATAATTGTTCTAACGAGACAAGCTTGCTAACCATTACACCGCCTTGGGGTGGGGTACCCCTGCGTTATTAGATAATAACAGGGTTGATGCGTTGTGAAATCCACAAACCAACCGATTTTTTCTAATAGCCAGAAAAGTGGGATACCTACTGAGGAACGAACTCTCTACGTTGACGCCGTCTATTGTGAGACCTATTTGCGGGATAGCGCTTAATGTCGAATGATCGGGATATGTTTTGCTCATAACATATTCCGATCATTCTTATTCTATATATATATATATATATATATATATATATATATAGAAAGATAGATAGATAGATAGAGAGAGAGAGAGAGAGAGAGAGAGAGAGAGAGAGAGTACGTCCAGCAATTTCAGTTTAGTCTGGTATATGGACATAAATGTGTGTGGACATCGAGCTCACTGCCGTATTAATTGCTTACGAGAGTGGTTTGCTTTCTGGTGCGATTTGAGGGATCCAAATTTATGTCACTTATAAAAGTAGTTTGCAACAACAGATATCCTCTGAGATTTCAGCCGAGTGAAAATTCAGGCCGGACAAGATTACTTTTAGGAATCCTAAATTAGGAGAAGCCGTTCAGTATTTCTCTGTACAGCAGGGGAAGTAAAACCAATTATGTGGCCTAGCAGCAATTGGGCGCCAAAGGAGGCCATGGCAAAATGATGATGTGTTTGCGATTTGGAGTTTGGTGCGGGTGATTGGATTTTTTTGCACATTCTAGAAACTCCCAATTGAATCGCAGATTTATAGAATCCTGAAGTTACTGAACGCACGCAGGTAAGTTAACGTAGTAAATTAACCAATCAGAATATTCACACACAAGAAAACGTTTATTACACGCACACACACAAATAAGTATATATATATATATATATATATAATTGTATATTTAGGCAACAATCTCTTTTTAATGCAGGTTTTGCTAAACAAGCCTGACAAAGTACGTTTTTTAACTTTGCTAATTTTTTTTAAGCCAACAAGTGTTTTATTGTGTGGACTTAATGAGTGTAGAATTAGCCACACTCTTGACAGCTAATCTGTTAATCGTTTTCAAGAATTTTAGTGTAGATTATTCCATTATAATAAATGGTATGCAAATGTTATTGTAGGCAGTCTAAAAGTTGTTGAAATTTAGACATATTCTTGCTAAAGTGTCCACCCCTTTTTCATACAAGTGAACTCGCCTAGTGTGTACTTGTACTGCTGCCGGTGAATACCCGGAAGTCGGAAGTGATACAGTGATAGTGTGAGGTAAACGCTTTGTAGGAGTCACAATTGCGAGCACGTAGACTCAGAAGGAAGTCATACTTCGATACTGAATTTCCCAGACTGTATATATATTATTATTGCTACTAACCTCATTTCTGGATCTACTAACCGTATTACCAATTGTATTATTACATCAATACATTTATTTGTTATATTTCATTCCTGCGTTTGTCATTCATTTGAGACCGGATTTCATCCCGCAATCCACAACAATTCTAAATTCTCGAATGCGATCATTTTTTTTCTTTATATCTAACGAATTGTTATGATATCAAAATCAGTGAATCAATTAAATGCCAAACGTGATACACGATTGGGCGATCATGTCTCTTTTGGCCCATGACTGACTCGGTCGAAAAATTTCCCACCGTACACTGCATTTCTTTTTGCGGTAGCAAGGCTAAAAGATCAAGTTTTTCTTGCTATTTAACCCATAGCTGGTGGGGAGAAGAGATGAATTCATAATTTTCCCATGTGTATTTGTGCGTAAGTGAATGAAACGTACAAATATCAAAATACTTTACTTAATTACTCGAAAGCATATTTTGCTCTTCCGAAATCGTTTGTTTGCTTGTTTGTTTAGCGGCATATCAATTCCTTTATGGGTCATTTAATGGCGTGATTTAATTTACTTGAGAGCATTTTTTATTTCTTTTACAAAGATGTATTGCTGGTAATTTCTTTTACTATGAAAATGTATCGCTGGCGTTTTTACATTGAAAAGTATTTTTATACTTTCATAGTGTTTTGTCTTTGTTTGGGGTTTCAATATTTGCCCATAGCTAGGACCCGAAGAGGTACTAACACTCCGGGTCATTGTGCACTTGGGAACAACAGCCATTAAAAGGTGGTTCCACGCTCTTCAAATCCTCCCGGTCAGAGGGTTTCCGATGCGTGTCCGGGTTTCCGTGTCACGCTCCACATCATTTGTTATTGCACTATGCAGACAGTTCTGTTTTTGTGGCTGTTTGATTCTGATGTCATCAATTCAAAACTTGCATCTTTCTCTGTTTCTCTTACTGAGCATCATACATTCTACTTTATAGTATTTAGTCCGTTCTTTTATTTTTCCTACGCAATATTGTATAGTTCTTGCCGTTTTTTTTTTTTGGGTCTGCCAACAACACAGTACCATCCTCTTATCTTATGTGGTTAAGATTTGGTCGCCGATAATAAATCCTGGTATGTCTTCTAGTACTCTTGGGATCGTCTCGATTTGTAGGTGGAATAAATCTGGTGAGAAAACGTTTCCCTTTCTGGTGCCTATTTTTGTCTACTCGATTAACTTGTTTCCTATCCACAAGAAGACAGTTTTTTTTTCCCCAATATATTTCGTGGATTATTCTGATATGTTTTGATAAACAGGCTGCGATGGATACATTGTCGTCTAAATAACTCAACAGTGAAAATAACACTGACATCGCATTTTAACAGACATATTTTCTAAAATGACACAAAAATATCTTGAAATACTGCAGAGAAAATATATTCCATAAAATCGCTATTGGCTTCAACCACAGTCTCTAGACGACTTCGAAATCTCCTGCATCTTTTCTGGACGGTCTCTTTGTTTAAGTTGGTGAATACTGCTATAATCTTTGCCTTCCATTTATCTTTTGTCTTACTAGGAGTTTTCTTTGTCACTTCCTCAACTGAGCCCCACACATAATAATCAGTCTGGGTAGTTAGGTGGCCAGGTGTAAAGGTTGATGTGGCCACAGAAATTGTCTGACAGCCATGACTGCGTCCGTCTGCTTGTGTAGCAAGGTCCAGAGTCCTGTTGCCAGCATACGGTCTTCCAACAGTCACTCCCTTTGACTCAGGGCAGCACTACCTCTTTAGGGGACTTGATGTAGGCCTCCCTGTTGAGTTTGAGGCCCCGTGCCAATATGAATGGAGGCATAACGTCGTTACTAGTGATCACTTCAAAGACCATGATGTTGACTTGATTTTCATCCATCTCTTTCCTATTCCTCTGCACTGTCCTCAGGTTGACAGTGCAGAGGAATAGTTCGTATTGGATTTCTGATGCGAAAGTCATGCAGGATAACAGGCAGTTACGAAATTTCTGACGGAGTGAATTGCATCATGGTACTTTTTTTCTCAAGGACGGCTCTCAACAGAACTTACTATACTGTGTAGTCGATAAAATCAAAAAAGCAACGTGCATGCGGGAAATTAAAACTATAAAATGGTGACAATTTACACACTACGCCCTGTATGTCAAATTTTCTAGCAGTATGATAAGTTTTTTATACCATAATTTATTAAATGCTTTTGCATGATCTGTTAAACATAGTCTTTCTCTATTTGTATTGTTCGTCCTGATAGCATTTTGTACGAATGTCTTGAAGGCATTCGTACAAAATTCTTGCCTTATTCTGAGACTAAATACCAAACGCGAAAAATGAGTGCCGGTATCTCAGAGCATTTGCGTGTGTTTTTTGTTTATTAATGTCTAGTACACATTCAATGCGTTATAAGATTTTCATGCTAAGAATGAAGCAAGTGTGTTTGTCTTAATTAATGAAATTTCAATATATATATACAAACGTATTATTATAATTGAGCATAATAAATAACAACTCTGTAAACAACTGCATTATAAAAGTCCACCTCAACAAGTCAAGGTTTTACAGCCAGATCAAATGTTTTTTTTGTTGTTTTATTTAACAAAAGCTTTTGCGTAATCTACGAATCAGTTTTCCTGTATTTGTATTTCTCACACTGATAGCATTCTGATCAAGAATCGTCCTAGGTATGACGATTAAATACATCCGCATCTGATGCCTCTGATTGGGAGGTTTTGAGGAATCAAATCTACCCTGAACAGGGAAGGTAACACCTGATAGAGCTTTCAGCTATGGACAAATCATTAAATATGAAAGTATAAAAATGCATGTTTATTGGAAAAATACCAGCAATACAATTTGGAAAAATAGTATACTGTTTTAATTTTAATTTTATTTTAATGCATATTCTAGTCATACGAACCTATCCTAAAAATTGTGTCGACATTAAATTCAACTTTGATGTAGACATGCCGTAAAGTAAAATAAACCAAACCTGATCAAGAATATGGCATTTAGTTTAGCGACTTGAAGAAATCCGCATGGTTCTAGCCGTATTTCTAGGATACTTGAAACCAAACGCGAAAAAAGCTATATTCTTCACGTTCAAACAGTAGAAATATCATAACGGAGGCTTACATGAGAATTAAACCTTAAAGGCGCCAGGATATGAGAATTTCTATGTGGATATTTACGTTGATCGATTTATAATCGAGCCAATGAAACCAGCGTTCTGCTGCGCAAGACGAGCTGCATAACAATTAGGCTATTGTAACCACCAACATATTATTTAATATGACAAAATGTCATATGTGTGTTCGCATGTATATTTATCTGTATTTTCATCTGTTGTATACATTATTTATTCTTAAATTTGATTTTCCCTTTGTTGACAATGATCCGTCTAAATTAGACCATACACTCACTCTCTCTTATTCAAAATATTTCCTCCCTCTCTCTCTACCTCTCTCTCTCTCTCTCTCTCTCTATATATATATATATATATATATATATATATATAAAAATGTACTTTGAATGTATGCTTTATTTATGGGTAAAGTGCTCAATATCTGGGATAGAGTGATTGTAAACATCAAATTTAACATTGAGGCCAGCAGCCACCGGCGACAGTCTAACTCAGGATTAAACAAAACGATGATGTTTCAAATTATTCAAGGGGCTACTCAATAGCCCAAAGAATAATTTTAAACGTACCCGTTACCGCTCACCCAGTAGGCGTTAGAATAATAAAATATAGCGATCCATAATAGCCCAACGCACAAGGCATGAATATTGCCTTTAAAAAATAAAAGAGAATGTTGTCGCAGAATTTTGACCTAATGTCCAATTATGTATGTATATCAAATCCATCTTACAGTTTTACATATAGGGATATTGTCACTCAATGAATCGTTAACAAGTTAATATTCTATAGATATGGCGGAAAAGATGAGGGCAATAGTCCGAATAATGTAAATAATATATATATATATATATATATATATATATATATATTTGAATAAAAGACAGACCACGTTGATTCCACGTAATAAGCTATTTCACCATAACCCCTTTAACAGGGTTCTGGATCATCAGACTTTACTTCCAAAAGCTGAAATGAAAAATGAAAAGAAATTCACACGTTTTTTACGGACCTCATCAAGTACACGCAAAGTTAACGAAGTGAGGAAGTGAGGTGAGAGAGAGGATATGAGTGTGTCATATGTATCATTTTAGTTTCCTATTTTAACCCCAGTGTGTCGGCTAGATGTTGCTCAAATTTAACGCGTCTCGTCTCTAGATAAAGGTGGCTAAGGGGTGAATGATAAGAACGACATTAAAGGAAGACGTTACAACAACCCCAATAAATTACACGACAGGTTTCATTCAAAATCTTTGACGCTGTCAGTTCGCGTTACTTTAACGTGCATATTTGGGAGGTTAAGGTTTGATAAATATCTAAATGTTAAAACAATCTACGAAGAAATTAATTTGAAATTCGGTGGGGTTTTGGGTATTTTCTATGAAACAGTCGATTGGAAAAATCCATAGACAGAACATTGAAAGAGCAATCCATTTTATATTTAGTAATTTTTTTTTTTTTCACTAAAACTTTTATCTTATAGCTTGTTAGGTTGACATCTATTCGTTTGATTTTTGTTCATTAAGTAAACTCGTGATTGTTTTTGATTTTTGTTCATTAAGTAAACTCGTGATTGTTTGTATGTACCCAATTATCAACAGATATTCCCATTTAAATAATTTTATTCTCCACATGGTGAAATGGTTATGGTGAAATAGCTTATTACATGGAATCTTAACGTGGTCTGTCTCTATTGAAACATTCTTTTATTCAAACATATCTGCTCTGAATTTTACACTGAGCTCTCTGGATATCATCCTCCTCAGGTCTACCCATACGGATTACCTAAATTTGCATAAACTAAATATTAGCTCCTTATAAAATAATTTGAGCTCTCTGTTGGATTACCTCCCATCGGATTACCATAAGGATCCAAACTTCCAACCTAAAATGGATAAATTCACACCGGACTACTCACTCAAGAACATTCCTCACCCTACGATTGAATCCTTCACCATGTCTTTGACGGAAAAAATCATTGACGTCATAAAAAGAATGAGGTGGAAAATTACTTCCATCTTAATCCCCATGACAAACCCACTAAACTAGATGAAGCCTTTTACTTTAAATCTCAAAACACTCCACCAAACAATAAATTATTAGAACCTTTTGAACAAGATTTAATTGAGTTAATTAAGAAAATATCCTTCCAGAAAAAATACAACCTATTCCAAACTCAAAAAAGACATCACAAATATAAAAAATTCAAAAAAACTATGGATCAGAGCAGACAAATCTAAAAATATTTACAAAATTAATCCCTCGGAATACAACCATCTGATTCAAAATAAAGTCTCTGGTTCTTATAAGAAAGACAACAATTCTAAACACTTATCCTCCATACACAAAGAAACTGCGAAATTAGCATTTAAATATAATATTGCTGATAGAATGGGTACAACTCATCTAACAGACGCCTAACTACTTTTTAAAGACCATAAACCTAACTGTCAGAATAACCTACAATCCAGACTAATAAATCCCTCCAAATCAGAGTTAGGAATAATTTCTAAAAACATCTTAAAAAGAATAAACACATCTATAATTAAAAAATACCCGTTAAACCTTTGGAAAAATTCATCAGACACCATTAACTGGTTCCAAAAAATAAAGAATAAAAATAATACTACCTTTATACAACTTGATATCATCGATTTCTACCCCTCAATCTCTAAAGAATTATTAGAAAATAGCTTAAGTTTTGCCAGAATCCACACTGACATTACTGACGAAGAAATAAAAATCATAATGGACTCTAGACAGTCCATACTAAAACTGAACAACACTACTTGGATTAAAAAAGATAGAGACAATTTTGATGTCCCAATGGGATCGTTTGATTCAGCTCAAATAGCAGACCTAATAGGTATATACATTTTAGATATCCTAAGTAGATTCCTTGACCCTCAAAATATAGGACTATACAGAGATGACGGGTTAGTTGCTGTACCTAATACTAATGGTCCGTTAACATCCCAACTACAAAAGAAAATAATTAGGGCCTTCAAATTTCTAGGATTTAGAATCGAGATTTCTTCCAACTTGAATATAGTAAACTTCCTAGACGTTAAATTTAATCTGAACAATAATACTTATAAACCATTCCAAAAGGAAAACCAATCACCCATATATATAAATATCCACTCCAATCACCCGAAATCAATAATTAAACAAATCCCAAATACAGTAAATGCTAGAATAAATAAACTTTCCTCCAGTAAAACCATTTTTAACCAGAATAAATGGGAATACAATAAAGCAATTTTAAGCAAACACTAAATTACATAGATAAGTCAGTAAGTAAAAAATCCACTAAACTCAAAATTAGGAAAAGGAAAATTATATGGTTCAACCCACCTTTTTGTAACCTCTCCAATATTAATATAGGCAAATACTTCATAAAACTGATAGAAAAACACTTTAGCAAAAATGCATCTCTGAAAAAAATATTCAACAAGATGAATCTAAAGATTCGCTATTCTTGCATGAACAATATGGAAAGAATTATTAGTTCACACAACAGTAAAATTTTAAGAGACCTTCAGGATAATCTAAGACAAAATCAGGATACAACACGAATGGAAAAATCAACATGCAACTGCAGGACAGGATCAGAGTGCCCTGTTGAAGGAATATACATGGCAGAGAACACAATATATGAAGCAACAATTTTCCCCAAAGAAAAGGTTGAAGAGAAAAAGATATACATTGGAAGATCAGCGGGAGATTGGAAACACCGACTATACAACCATCGCCAATCCTTCAAAAATAAGTGTAAAAAAAAAAACAAACAGCACTATCAAATCATTATTGGTTTTTGTTGGAGAGTGGCCTAACACCACAAATAAAGTGGAGAATAATATCAAGAGTCAGAACTCCCCAAAACTTCAGAGACAGATGCAACTTGTGTTTGAAGGAGAAAATCTTCATAATCAAACATAAAGATCCAGACATACTACTAAATAGACACAATGAACTAGTTTTTAAATGCCGGCACAAAAACAACCTAAACCCTAGCAAGTACACTAAGAAATAATCATATAGGGACAGAAATTTTGAATGTTTTATATTCCCTTTGTTTTTAGAAATGTTACTATGCACACGTGAACGCTAACACATGACTATATGTATGCAACTATGATAATGTATTTGCACTCTGAGAAACCTGTTGATATGTACATGTATATGTTTTTATACGGAATTTTTTTTTTTTGTGGGTGTGGAGATGTACAATTAGATAGGTACTTATATGTTTTGCCATAAATATGAAAGATAGGGTAATATTATATGTGTAAAGATATAGATAATGTAATTAAATACTGAGATAGTCTTCGAACGCAGGCATAAGTGGATGCACGGGTGGACATGAGGATAGGGACAAATACGTGTGTAGATATATGTAATTGCAAATTAACGCATATGTGGGTATGTAGATATGCTGCACATTGCGAATGCATATGCATATGTGTATGTATGTATATGTATGTGTGTATGTATATATGCATATATGGGTGTGTGTATGTATGTGTATATGTGTATACGTATGGATGTGTAAATATATATATGTGCGTATGAATATATATGGATATGCAGATGTCCTTGTGTGTATATTTATATATGTAAGTATAAGTATATATGGAGATAGGTATGGAGACATGTGGATGTGCGTTTTCTCTGCAGGTGTATATGTGTAAAGATGGAAATATACATATGGTTGTTTCGTGTGAATGTGTGTGTAGGTGTATATAGGAACTCATAGGCATATAAGAAGATATAGGTATGTGGTTACAAATAGGGGTTTAAGACATGTGTAGATAAGAAATTGTAAAAGAAGGACCTAATTTTCTGCTAGTGACATCTCTTCCAAATTTCTCTAATATTCTCCAATTGGAAGTGAATTTTAAATAGCACGAAGGGAAAGTTTAGATTGGTATTTTAATTGAGATTGAAAGATACTACACCAGTGTGGAGAATAAAATTATTTAAATGGGAATAACTGTTGATAATTGGGTACATACAAACAATCACGAGTTTACTTAATGAACAAAAATCAAAAACAATCACGAGTTTACTTAATGAACAAAAATCAAACGAATAGATGTCAACCTAACAAGCTATAAGATAAAAGTTTTAGTGAAAAAAAAAAAATTACTAAATATAAAATGGATTGCTCTTTCAATGTTCTGTCTATGGATTTTTTCAATCGACTGTTTCATAGAAAATACCCAAAACCCCCCACCGAATTTCAAATTAATTTCTTCGTAGATTGTTTTAACATTTAGATATTTATCAAACCTTAACCTCCCAAATATGCACGTTAAAGTAACGCGAACTGACAGCGTCAAAGATTTTGAATGAAACCTGTCGTGTAATTTATTGGGGTTGTTGTAACGTCTTCCTTTAATGTCGTTCTTATCATTCACCCCCCCAGCCACCTTTATCTAGAGACGAGACGCGTTAAATTTGAGCAACATCTAGCCGACACACTGGGGTTAAAATAGGAAACTAAAATGATACATATGACACACTCATATCCTCTCTCCCACCTCACTTCCTCACTTCGTTAACTTTGCGTATACTTGATGAGGTCCGTAAAAAACGTGTGAATTTCTTTTTCATTTTTCATTTCAGCTTTTGGAAGTAAAGTCTGATGATCCAGAACCCTGTTAAAGGGGTTATGGTGAAATAGCTTATTACATGGAATCTTAACGTGGTCTGTTTTTTATTCAAACATATCTGCTCTGAATTTTACATTGAGCTCTCTGGATATCATCCTCCTCAGGTCTACCAATACGGATTACCTAAATTTGCATAAACTAACTAACTAACTATATATATATATATATATATATATATATATATATACATATATATATATATATATATATATATATATATATATATATATATATATATATATATATATTAAAGGGTCAAACACTAATATTCCATGGTTTTCTAATTTATTACATTGGAATAGTAATACACACACACTCTCTCTCTCACTTACTCAAACACACACTCATATATATATAGTATATTTCTACATACAAAATGATTCAATTCATCTGAACTACAAATTCAAATATATATATATATATATATATATATATATATATATATATATATATATATATATATATAGTACAGCACTAGCACAAAGCCATAAAATCAGATCTGTATGTAAATAGCTTTTTGATATATATTTATAAGAAGAATTATTAATATCAGGCATCAAAATGTTGTATTTGTATACACCGTGGAAATAGGAGTCAAACATGGATTTTTGATTAAAATTATCCCGAAACCATGATTTCTCGTCGGAATAATTATTCCATTAATGTTATCAGCATTTGGCGCTTGTAATTTAATCATCAGTTCTATTCTTGTGTAGTTTCTTCAAACACCAATAAAATTCATTTTTCGGACATTTTGCTTTCACATTTGTCGACTCTGTTGTTTAGTCGTCCATTTTTGGGATCATTTCTTCGTTTTTTCTTTCTTTTTTGAGGTCGGAGAATGATTTTGTGACGTGTTGTTCAAATATCTGTATTCTAGTCAAATGAAGTTCTATGCCGGCCACATCAATTTTGTTAATATGGAGTCGATAATCTGAGCATTGGGTTTTAACATAACAGAATTCTTTTTCCGTTTCCTTAACTGTTTCGAATGATGAAACAGTAGAGAATCCTCTACAAAGCAAAAAATTGTTCAATGTCTTTTCATCTTTTATAAAATGTCATTGTTGACACTGTGTAATATTTTTGTTGCAATTTTTTGCTCGTTGAAATTCTTGTGAAATAAGCTTGTTATCGTTTTTTTCTCTTACTTTAATCATTTTAAAATCAATACGTTTATCCTTCATAAAAGGCCTACCGTTATTCATCTCGGAACATCAATTTAGATATTTTGTTAACAGCGGAAATGCAAAAACACTTATTTTCACTCTTTTTTTTCTGTGTTAAAAAAAAAAAATTCACATAAAAGAGTCCATTAAAGCAGAGTTGACAAATCCTTTGAATACCAAAAAAATAAAAGAAAAAAAAAAAAGAAAAGGAAAAAGGAAGAAAGAAAGAATATAGATATTAATGGCTCTCAGGAATTCGATTATTGGGGAGCGTTACAAAAATGTATGCGATGAATAAACGAAAGAAAGAGGGAGATTTTCTTTTTTTTTATCACGATTCACTTTTGGTTGAACGAACATTTTGAGTTGCGCTTAAGTGCAATTTGAGCTGACACCTGCTTGAATAAAGAAAAGGCACACAGTTAAACTTATATTCTGAAGCGAGACGAATAAATAAAAGGTGCGAATCCATTTATATAAAGTCATTTTGATCCATTAATTGAAATAATATTAAAATTATATTGAACATATATATATATATATATACATATATATATATATATATATATATATATATTTGATTATTCCATTTTTATTTCTGTAATTTTTGTTTTAAATTTTCCCTTTATATTTCGTTGCATCTCTGCTTTCTTTCTATATTCACTTCCTTTATCGTTTTTCACAATTCTTCTGTCTTTATTTCGCGCGTTCTTTGTAATACAGTGTCTTTACAAAGAGATGCAGTCAAGAAAAAAGAACTATCAAAATAACAAAACCCGTGATGCATATCGGTTTCAATATTTTTTTAATAAAAGACTACAGATGCCAAAATGTCACATCATAAGTGAAAGGTTATTTCAGACTTTTGAAATGTGACACGTTTTCCTCGTGAGCACGAAATAATTCTTGATTCGCCTATTTTTTTTTTTTTTAATTTCTTTTTTTGGTGGGGGTGGGGGCCGAAATCTTTTTCTTTCTTTTATTCACCGTCAACGTGTCATAAAAAAAATAATGCGGAGAAAATTCTAGGCTTATTTTAAAATGATCCGCCGTGCACCGTTCACTTCCTTTGAACAATATTCTTAATAATTAGAGGCACAAGCGTTAAAAAATTGAACCAATAGAATTAAAATTTAATGCACCTATGCAAAAATACACAAAACCATCAACAAGTCATTTTTGCAGATAAGCAAATCATGATTTCAAAACGTTTGTTGTGTCTATATATATATATATATATATATATATATATATATATATATATATATATATATATATATATATATATATGTGTGTGTGTGTGTGTGTGTGTGTTTGCGTAAAATATCTGAACAATAACCTTTCTGCAACTAGGCCTTCTTTTTTTTCGTTAGGCAGTATGTTAAAGTCTTTCGTCTCAAAAAATAAAATAAAAAAATAATTGTACTTGCATCGGAACTATTTAATTTCTTAACGTGCCCTATATTTTCATTTTATTTTAATTGTATTGATAATTCTATTAATTTAGCTGTTCTTTCTTAAGCGAATATATATATATATATATATATATATATATATATATATATATATATGTGTGTGTGTGTGTGTGTGTGTGTGTGTTTTTGTGTCTATGAGTGTGTGTGGATTTTTGTGTCTATGTGTGTGAGTGTGTGTGTATGTATGTTTATGTGAGTGTGTATGTGTGTGTAAATATATACATTTGTGTGTGTATATATGTATGCAAATTTATATATATACATATACATATATAAGCAACAGTTTATATATATATGTACGTAAGTGTATATATATGTGCATGTCTATATATATATATATATATATATATATATATATATGTGTGTGTGTGTGTGTATGTATGTTGGTGTGTATATATGCATGTAAGTGTCTATTTACTGGGTGCTATAGATAAATTGTTGTCTAAATTGAGTAAAAAATAAAAATAACACTGACGTCTCATTTTAACAGTCATATTTGCCAAAATTACTCAAAAATATCATGAAATACTAAAAAGAATATTTCTTTTATAAAATCGCCATTGGCTTCAACCACAGCCTCCAGACGACTTCAGAATCTCCTGCTTAGAAAGAAAGAAAGAAAGAAAGAAAGATAGATAGATAGATAGATAGATAGATTTTGGTATCACATTTGATACGTATCTGTAAAAAGAGTTATGAATATCGAAACGGCTACGGAAATTCCTTTTTCTATTCTGGAAGTTTTCTTTCTTTATGTTGGTGAATACTTCCTCTTTAATTTAGTAAATTTCTCAATATTACCGTTCTCAATAGATGAGATAGTGCATTATCTCATCTACTGAGAATCCTAATATTGAGTAATTTCATATTGGATGTACTAAAATGAATTTAACTTAAGATGAAGCTGAAATCAGCCTTCCTTCAATAATATTAAGTATCGTAAATAAACATCCATATCCAAATATTTTTGGCATTTAAAAGAAACAAATAAATCACCCACAGTAAAATGGAAACTAATAAAAAAGGAGAACATGTAGATTTTTAAATGACCCATGTACTTTGTGCCTACATGAAAAGTTATATATTATTAAGTTTCTGAAAAATAAAAATCTAAAAGAAAAGAAACAGAAAGTTTTGTAGAAAATGTCTCATATTTTCTTTAAAAAAAACAATTAATTATAGTAATAATTTGTATAATTATATATCTATTATTAGATCAAATACAAAATCGTTTAAAAATGCGTAATTAAATTCCAATATTTTAATTTTACAATACCATATATAGTTTATTAGTAAATATAGTATTTTAGATCTTTATAAATAAAAATATAAATACAAAAAATATGATTTAATTATATTTGAAAAGCCCATTAAGAAAATCTTGATGTAGTTTTAAAAAAATAAGAAAATAAAAAAATAAATAAAAATGCTAGTTGTATTTGTGGTGTATCCTGAATAAACCAGATTGCGAGTACACGTTTGCATAAAAGAAAGTCTGTATCAATGGACAGAGATTTCAAATGCACACTTACCCTAAACCGATTTTCACTTACCCACCCCAAATTATACTTGTATCCTGATTCTTCTAAAGAAAAACAACGCCCCTTTAATAAATTAAAAAAATGAATTCTCTTTCTCACACCAAGTTAAGCCATAAAATACTATTTAGCCTATTTTTTGAATGTTATTCAGGGTCGCTTGAAAATGAAACTGAACTTCAAATTCTAACTGTCTATATTTCTGAGATGAAGTATTATATACATTATATTATTCGGATCATTGTCCTCATCTTTGTCACCATATTTATTACAACATTTCGGCCGTTGTACGCTCCGGCCTTCTTCAAGGATACATGGCACAGTGGATAAAGGCGTTGGTTAGATCCAGTGACAGTTCAATACTCGGTTACGGCAGTGGAGAACTTTCAAAGGGATATTAACAGACGATAATTGATAACTAACATCCATTAAAAACATGGCACGTAGAACTAGAACAGTCTACCCCAGTGAGCGGAATAAAAGGTTCAGTTCGAGATTCCAACCACCTGAAGAAAGCTGGAGCGTACAACGGGCGAAACGTTGTAATAAATATGGCGGCAATGATGAGGACAATAGTCCGAATAATGTAAATAATGTTCAAATTTTAAGTTAAGATTTAGGTTTTGGTTTCGAAACATGGTAATTTCTGTCTCGTGATGGATACATATTTTTAAATGATAATTATAATATTATACTCTATTGTGTATCGAGTACTGTTTTTAAAAACAAATTCTAAGGAGCTCTGAATTATAAATCAGACTGTTCTTTCTTTTTTTTTTGTATATATATATATATATATATATATATATATATATATATATATATACTACCTTAAAAATTATTTCATGCATACCAAGTTTGAATTGATATTCCATTTTTTTTTCATTAGTGTGAATCATGTCTGCTGGCGTCCGTCCTCGGAATTGCTTGTTTAATATGGTGACGGCAGAACTCCTAATCACTTTTTGTGCGAGCTGATGGTTCAACTGCGCTGAAAACTACCATTCACTTGAGATCTCCATATAATACAGCTTGAAACTGCTCTAGCTTCGTTTCAAATCATCTAAAACTTGAGATGACGCAAAGGACTTCTGTTACACAAAGCATGAGGTAATTAATAAATTTTTCAAAAGAAATGTCATTTATTAATGACAATGATAATATAATGATTATTCACACCCACCCATACATACAGCCCCATATATATATATATATATATATATATATATATATATATATATATACATATTTATATGTATGTATATATGTGTGTATATATATATGTGTGTGTGTATATATATGTGTATGTATGTAATATCGCACATTAAGTGCTCGATACAATATTAAACACTTATAAACTATATATTAATAAATATAGACTTTTCCGCACCTGATGATTGCGCTGTGCATGTAACGCCGAGTCGTACTACCGAAAATCTGGAGTCGGTGTGCTGAATAATATTAGCTAACTGACATATTTTATATTTGTATTAATTATATATATATATATATATATATATATATATATATATATATATATATTATTGTTGACATGGGAAAAAATCCCTTACTATAAAGGTAATTTACATTAACTAGAAAAAATACTTAGACAGAAGCGTCTATCTTTTTAAATTTGGATTTTAATGTAACTATAACAACAAAAACATTTCGATTTCATTTTTACCTTGAAAAAGTCGGAAGACAAAACGCGTCAGCAAAATCTAAATTTTTTTTCAATTGTCATTTTATACCAACCATATATATATATATATATATATATATATATATGTGTGTGTGTGTGTGTGTGTGTGTGTGTGTGTGTGTGTGTGTGTGTGTGTAATACCAAATTTTAATTGGTAAGGATTATTACAAAAACGACTTTTCAATTCATATGAGAACTCATTGTATGGTACGAAGCAAATTATCAGACTAATTAGGGAAAACCTTAAAATTGATAGTCAGTAATAAATTTATTTCGAAGAACATAAGAATATTCATTTTCATCAGAAGCACGACATTTTATGAAATGGAATCCAGATATCTCAGACAGACAGATATACAAAGATAAAAAAAATAATAATAAAAAAATCGAAAAATAAAATACAAGATAAAACAATAGTAGAAATAAATTGACATAGAATTTTTTTTCTTTGGGAGCTTATATTATCAAGAGAGGGAAAAGATTAAAAAAAATTTAATGTAACGGGCAAGGGAAGGTAAAGAGATGGGAAGGTTAAATTTAAATCGGTGTTACAACAATGTGACAAATAAACTTCACAAAGAAGACATTAAAATTGTGTCTATTCAAACAGTATCATCTTCATAATATATATATATATATATATATATATATATATATATATATATATATATATATATATAAAAGAACAGTAAGGCATATAATCTGATGTTCTTGTTATCTTTTATTTTCATTTTTACAAAACAGTGCTCAGTGTAAATTTACAGAGCATAAATAAATAACAAGAACATCGGATTATATATCTTATTGTTCTTTCTTTTTCTTTATATATACATACATTGGCTCCTAATCAAAGTCGAGCACTCTTAATTTTTATTTTTTAAACAAAAAAAAAAATATGGAAAAATTAATTTTCGGAAATTCTCTGAAGAATATTCCTAATACCAACAAAAAGATTATTTCGTTATGTTAATGCAAAAAAAAACCCCAAAAAACAGATGAACTCATACGAAGGATGAGATGGGGAGCTTATTTCTTCCTTCAACGGAATGATTTACAAAACAAAAACAATAAGGAGGTTTACAGTTTTAACAGTAAAAAAAACAGCACCGTTTATTCTTAGTTTGTCTGGTTTCGTAAATGACGTATTGGAAATAATAAATAACATAAATTTCCATACAAAGAAATGCCAATTCCAAAAACTTCTGGATAAAATGGTAAAAAACATTAACACAACGGAAAAAATTTTAGTGAAATTCGACAAAATAGGAAACTTCTATAAAATAACGACAAGGGGCTACGACGAATTAATAAATAAGGATTTACATAAGAACTATAAAAAGGCAAATAATAATGACCTCAATATGGTGGAGAATATTAATACTAGCAGTAGAAAAATCACATACACACTGGAGATTTGTGATAGAGTAGGTCAACTCAATGAAAAAGAGTGCTATATAACCTTAAAGGACCAAAAACCAGGTTTCGATGCTAATCTGACTACAAGGATAATAAACCCTACAAGACCTGATATTGGAAAAATTAGTAAAATGATCCTTGAAATAGTAAATCAACAAATTAAAGAAAACATGACCTGAATCTTTGGATTAGTACCAAAGACGTGACAAAATGGTTTACTTATATAAAGGAGAAAATGAACTTTACACTAATGCAGTTTGATATTGAAAAATTATTATCAATCAATATCTAAAGAACTGTTCATGAATGCGTTGGACTTTTGTACCCAGTACACAGATTTTACTGAAGAATAAAAGAGCATTATTATAAATGCAAAAAAAAAAACGGTGCTGATACATAAAGGTGAGCAATGGATAAAAAAATCATTTGACCACTTTGACATCACAATGGGATCACTAGACTCAACTGAGTCTTCTAATCTCATAGGTCTTTTTATATTGTGCAATCTTACAGCGCACCGTGGAATTAATATAACTGACATTGGTTTATACAGAGACGATGGAATTATGGCTGTAAGGAACTCTATGAACTTTAAAATCGATAAAATTAGAAAGATATTATATAAAGAATTTAAAAGCCTGAACTTAAAAATTACGGTAAGCATTAAATTAAAAAGAAAATTAACTTCCTTGATATAACATTAGATTTAATGAAAAATGTATACATACCTTATAAAAAAAACAAACTAATCCTTTATATATACACCGTAAATCAAATCATCCTCCATCTATAATTAAGCATATACCCTTATCTATCGGAAAAAGAATAAATACAAATTCAGCAAATGAGAAGATTTTCTAATAACATATTAATTTCTATAATAAAGCTCTAAAAGATAGCGGCTACAAAAACCCAAAACTAACTTATATAAAAAAGGAAACTGGAAAGCATAGAAAAAACAGAAGTAGAAAAATAATTAGGTATACCCCACCCCATACAACCAAATAGTAAAGAACAAATTAGGACAAAAATTCCTTGCATTAATAGTTAAACACTTTTCTAGAGAACGTAAACTAAGTACTATTTTCAATAAAAATACACTAAAATTAATTTACAGCCGTACTGAAAACTTAGAAAAAATTATAAAGAAACATAATGCTATTGTCTTCAATAAGCACTTAGACCAAAACAAAAGACATTTAGACAATATAAAAATAAAAACAAAAGCATATGTAGATAAACAAAAATTATGTAACTGTAAAAACCCTAATAACTGTCCTCTACAAAATAAATGTCGCACGGAATCATTAGTATACCAATGCAATATCTCATCTATTGAGAATCCCGAAAACATCTATATAGGTTGCACAAGCCATGAGTTCAAAAAGCGGTTCAATCAACATCAAACTTCATTTAGGATAGACAAGTACAGAAATCAAACATCGCACTCAAAGTATTTCTGGCAATTAAAAGAATCCACTAAAACACCTACAGTAAAACGGAAATTAATAAGAAAAGCTAGACTATGTAGGGCATTAGATGACCCATGTCCTTTGTGCATACATGAGAAACTATTTATTACTAAGTTTATAAGAAATAAAAAAAATTGCCATGTCACTTCAGGATGTTGATGGTAATTTCTCTCCACAATTTCCTTTTCTTTATTATCCGTGAAATGCCATACCATAAAATTGGTTGCCCGTTGCTTTATCTATGGTTTCGAATTCAGAGTTGTACTTCCACTACACTAGTTATCACTCAGTCTATTTATTCGATGACTGCGGATGGGAAAAGGAATATGCTGACTAATTAATCTGTTTTACATCATACCAACCATTTATGGGTTATTTAATGCCGAAATATATTCAAAATATGAAAATTATATTGGCGATTTTTTTCTGATATTTTGCGTGAAACAAAACGATTTAGCATGTAGGTTTTGTTTGAATTTTTATTTTAAAGTATGAAATGTAAAAAACTAATTTTGTATATAGATAAAACGTTCCGATATTTTGTTTTAAGAGTTCGATAAATAAATTAAGTTTCAAATTTATAAAAATTATGTGTATATAGGTTTCAATTTTTTTTTTTCATCTGCTTTTTTTAATTTAAAATGGGTTAGGCACCCATTTTAAAAATCACGAAAAGCTACTAGGTTTTTACCTTTGTCGAAAAGCATTTTTGTTTGGTTGTTATGTAATATTTTTCAAGGACTAATCTGAAGACAACAACTTCTAAGGTCCTCGACAAAATCCAGAGACGGATATGCAATGTGATTGGCCCGGATCTGACATATCGTTTACAGTCGTTTACGTGCCGTCGCTTCCCTGTCTTTTCTACAAATACTTTCTGCTCCAACGAGCTACTTTCGCTGGTTCCCTAACTGCAGGAATTTAAACATGCTATTAGGTAGGCATCTCAGTCCCACCCTTTCACTGTCGAAACTGTTAAATGTAGCCGTCTCTTCTACTCCAATAGCTTCATGTTTCTCAATTCTCGTTTGTGGGGCCCCCTTCCTCCTACTTACTTCCCTGATAGCTATAATCTCCAATGCAATGTCAATCGACATCTCCAGATACCTTACTCTATTTCTCGTCTTTCTCTTCATTCTTTCCTCTATCACGCTTCTTTATTCTTGCTCCCACTCTCTGTAATCCCTTGCGTGCTAGTGGCACTCCCGCCTTGCTTGGAGTGAAATGCTTAAAGAAAATGGATTTGTGCGTTTCCCTAAGCCATTCATTCAAAGAGACCTAAACTGATCTTAGCAGAATTTGAACCCTGTTCAATGATTAAATTTACCGCGATGAGAAACATTATCTTCGTATACAACGAGTGTATGCAAAAACAATAACAGATAAGGAGACCGACATTAGGCGGAGCAGACGTGCAATATTAATGTCTATTGTTAGATTTGATCGGCCATCTGTAGGCTTTTGTAGATCAATGAGTAGAGAAGCTGGTACGGATAACCCAGTCGAAGGGATAAGAGAGATTATGTATTATTTAAGATTAGAAGAGTTACAAAAGACAATTAATTGTGGAGAGCCATTATAGCTAACGATCGACATGACATGGAATATAGAATAAATAATGTTTACTGATCCCCATAAATTGGGTCCAGCAATTTGCGAGTTCAATTTCCCTTCTAGAAAATAGCGGTGTATTTGATGATGTACGCGAAAGCTTCCTATACTGTCAATTAATTGATTCATTGATTCGTTTTTTACGGGTTACCTACCCTTTTCAGGTTATTTAAAGCTAGAAAATATTTTTTTAGATTGTAAAATTTTGGGGATACTAATAATTTAGTGATAATTTTGAGATAATAATTTAGTGATAATTTAGTTAGCATGTAACTCGGAGCTGAGGTGGAAAAGAGGTGAATTCTTGCCTTTTTCCAAAGCACATAAGTAAATATAAAGAACCCAAATAGTTGTGGAACCCGATTCTCCGATTAATAATTTAGAGCCGTTATCCCGTACATCCACCCACAAGCCGAGGTTACAGCACATGGTACTCACAAACGACCGCTATCTAGTCTCGACGTTGCTTAACTTCGGTGATCGTACAGGAAACGGTGTTTCAGCGTGATGTGACTATAAACCTTATACTTTCAATCCTCACCGCCTTATTTCGGTTTCCATCGGACCGTGAAGGTCGACCGCTGGAGGCCGCAGCTGAGAAATAATTCCCCCTAAAAATAATAGTCTGCTAAGCTATTATTTAACAACAGTAAGAATATAAAAAAAATATTTGGTTGTATATCGACACCTGAAGAAAAATATAATTCTATAATTAAATAAATTTTATCATGTAGTGATGAACGATTTTAAGAAATTTGATGTGAAAATTATTTGTGCATATTCTGTGAAACAGGTGATATATTTGAAAATTGATAATGTGAAAAAAAAATTATCTGTGGGCAAAAACAAAAATTGCAATAATTTAAATTAGGACACCATGATTTTAAAATTCAACAAATGATTAACTTTTAATAAAATTTTGCGTTCTTTTCTATATCTATAAAAGGCAAGATGTGTGTGTGTGTGCGTGTGTGTGTGTGTGTGTGCGTGTGTGTGTGTGTGTGCGTGTGTGTGCGTGTGTGTGTGTGTGTGTGTGTGTGTGTGTGTGTGTGTGTGTGTGTGTGTGTAACGAATGCACGGCCGCAATTTTCGACGGATTTGCACCAACATTAACATGCACATACTCCAAGTTAGCGGAAGGCTAAGACAGACTTTGCATTTCCCAACTCCCATCGATAGTGGAAATAATCGATCTTTTCATGCTTCTACGGCAGTTTTCATGTAGTTTGCGGCCATTTTCTACTGGCCAGAGTGAGAGCCTATAGCTGGATTCCACGAATAGACAGGAAGATTCTATTGGCTAGCGTGAGAGCCAACAGCTGACTGATACGAATGTTAACTAGCGTGCTAGCATGCAAAAAAATCGATAGCTGCATTCGTCACAAGTGGGAAAAATTTAAATCTGCATGGCACTTTACTCCAGTTGGCTCATTCGCTTGCTTAAACTCAACGTTGATTCTGATTCCGCAGAACTGGGTTGGGTGTGAAAAAGTATGTTGTTAACATTCTTTTTTCATTCGGATTTTCCAGTTACGAGTACTTTTTTTAAAGCTGATCGTTTTGTGTTCATTTTGTTTAGTTCTTTTTTCGTAACAGATTTAATGTTTAGTATAGTGCTTAGAAAAAATTCGCAGTGTGAGATAGGCAAGAGTTAAGGCTTGTAGCAACATCAGCACGGCAAAGAGCACTTCTTTAAAGGCAAGGAAGAGCAAAAATATTTTAACTCAAGTGATAGCGATTGCTGTATGAGTCGTACGATTTTTGAATCAAGCACGGGCAACGCCAGGTCATGCTGCTAGTTTTAAAATAAATTGACGAAATTTCCTTTAAAGAAATTCCGATTTCAATTCTCCTAACGCAAGTAGTAAACCAAAAAAAAAAAAAAACGGCAAGTCAAGCAATCCTAAAATAAAAACAATAAAAACGAGTACTTCAGAAAATAGAAATATGTACTGTTAAAAAAGATATATTCCTTAGTTCCACCATTTCGGATCTTTAGCTTTCTACCCGCTCCATGCCACGTACACAGACTTGAATTATCGACATTACCATCGTATTCCATTTGTAAATAGGATGTTCCACTCAGCTTCTTTTCAAGATCAAGATCGGCAAATTGAGCCACAGATCCCCCACAGGATGCTTCTCCGTTCATTACAATCTTAACCTCTCAAGTCTTGGGGTTTACCGTTATCTATCCTATATACATTCATCATCTACAGTTACTCCCTCTTATATCCATCCAACAACCTTATTCAATAACCCTCTCCCTTGAATGGTTCTTAAGACGTGTATTAGGAAAAAAAACATTTTGTTATAGGCTCATATGAAAACCACGGATACTTGTAGAAAAAAACTTTACATTTATTCATGTTTATCTGATTGCGCTTGTTTACGGTTTTCATTTTCCTTTTCAAATACAGAACTGACAATATTTTGTTAAACCTTGAAACCTAAACAAAATGAGCGCGTCAATTTAGTTCCTGAAACGTGTTATTTCAAAACGTGGGGATATGACGAATATTTTCTATGAAAATTTCTCGGACATTCAGGCCGGTAAATGTTGTTTAATACTGTTTATTATAAACAGAGCATTTACTTAAATATACCCGCTCGACCCGGTGGCTAGGATCAAAGTGTAGTATCTGCGCTTTGTGAGCTGCCGGATCGGGTGTCTGTCGAACTCTCTGCTTGCAGAGAGGAACCCGGACGAAGCTCCGCCGAAGGGTAGGGTTTCATTGGGGGAGGTTGACGGAACTGGCCCGCCTCGGCGGGTTTGGATGGTTATTTATTTTTGGTTGGGCCTACGGGCTCAGAGATACCCACATTAAAAAGTCCTTGTGCCACAATTCGATCCCCGTGGGTGGATTGATAAATATCGTCTATAAAAAGAATACCCGCTCGGCCCGGTGGCTAGGATCAAAGTGTAGTATCTGCGCTTTGTGAGCTGCCGGGTCGGGTGTCTGTCGAACTCTCTACTTGCAGAGAGGAACCCGGACGAAGCTCCGCCGTAGGGTGGGGATTCGTTCGGGGAGGTTGACGGAACTGGCCCCCCTCGGCGGGTTTGGATGGTTATTTATTTTTGGCTGGGCCTACGGGCTCAGACATACCCACATTAAAAAGGCCTTGTGCCACATTCGGTCCCCGTGGGTGGATTGATAAATACCATCTATAAAAAGAATGTATAGACATAAAATGTCTTAAAATACTTGGGGATATGTTGAAAATATTAGCAGAAGTTCGTACCAGAAATAAAATGGTTGTCCCTATTTTACTGTGAGTAAAGTCAATAAAATATGTGAACTAACCATGCAAATGATTAAAGCAATTTAAACCTTTCACATTTCATCTTCGTCGCATTTCACGGAATATCAAAGTAAAATAAATCTTTATGTTTTTAATCTGGGTATAAGGAAATCAAACTTGAGCTTAAATTTGATTGTTATAGAGTGAGTTTATGCCAAAATAATAGCAGAACATACAAACTTATTGTTGTAGTGCATAACTGAGTCAGTCGTCTGGTTACTTTAACTCGTATCTAAAAACAAACCAAAAAATATTTTACGTTCTTTGGCCTTCGATTAGTATTGCAGGCCATAATGGGAAGTGCACCTCTTCAGTTCGTCTTTAAGTAGTTCTTGTTTTTTTTTCTTTTTCCTCGTAGATATTTGGACTTCGACCCTTGTAAACAAAAAGCCTACGTTTTCTTGTGCCAGACGCTTATTTATTTATTTATTTATTTTTTAAAATGTCATCCTATCGCGTATTTTCTTTCATTCTAAGTCGTTTCGTGGAAAATATTTTATAGATGATAAAGTTAACTCTGCAGCAGATATCGAAAACAATTTCCGTTGAGGAAATCGTAGAGCGGAATAAAATAAATGGTCGTTCTGAGTTGTATTACAGCGAACGTTATTTGGTTTTGTTTTTTTTGTTTTTTTTTCGCATCGTTCTCTTCTATTTATGCATACAACTACATATTATTTTAATGTTCGACTACACCTGTTTCGGGTTGCTTTTTCTTTCTGGTGTTATTTTATTTGCATTCTAGTTTATCGAAGCGAAGTTGACTAAACGCAATCTTTGTCTTTGATATGCTTCATCAGATGAAAATCCAAACTGCCAACGGCAGCATGATTTGGAGTCATGGTCCGGATAAAATCTGATTTTTTAAAAAATAGATATCAAAGTAAGCAACCAAAAATACAACTTTTTTTCTCTAAATCGTTTTAGCGATTTACGTTAAATCGCTTAATTTGATTCTAAGCTCTTTATGACTACATTGATGTTCGGCTTCATGCATTGGCTTAATGTTAGAAGAAAGGAACTCAGCTTGTTAGCTAAACCATAATTCTGATCTTAATTTGTTGGTAAAGTAGTTAATTTATATTTATCGTCGCTATTATTTGCCAAACGTCAGTTTAATCCTATTTACTGCTATTACGAACAGTGCAAATATTTATAATAAAGAGAATACGCGATAGAATGATACTGTGAGAATAGCGGTGATTATGATGCAAAGTCCCTCATCTAACTGTCAAGCATTAGGATTAGTTTTTACTCTCTCTGTATTTGCATGTTCTAATCCGAGGGGATTTAGACTTGAAATCGAATAACAGAAAACCGTTACATACCTCCATTATCCTCTTCAGTATTCTTACCGTCTACCGTAATTCTGCTATCTGGTTAGTCTAAAACCTTCTTCGAATCAACGCAAATTCTTCAGACTTCGTCATTAGTGCTTTCTTATCAGTTCGCAAAATATCAATTTTTCGACTTTCATGTTTCCTAACTTTCATCTTTTATTTGTCTCTATTTTAGACAAGCTGTTAGGATAGTATTTACATTAGTCGGACTATTGTCCTCATCTTTCTCGCTATATTTGTCACAACGTTTCGGCCGTTGTACGCTCCGGCCTTCTTCAGGTGGTTGGAATTTCGAACTGAACCCTTTATTTCGATCACTGGGATAGACTGTTCTAGTTCTACGTACCATGTTTGATGGATGTCAGTTATCAGTTATCTCCTGCTAATTTTCCCTCTGAAAGTTCTCCACTGCCTTAACCAGGTATTGAACTCACCTTCTTTTGGGTCTGTCACTGGATCTAACCAACGCCTTTATCCACTGTGCCAACCACCTGAAGAAGGCCGGAGCGTACAACCGCCGAAACGTTGTGACAAATATGGCGACAAAGATGAGGACAATAGTCCGACTAATGTAAATACTGTACATAATACCTCATCTCAGAAATATAGACAGACTTTGAAGCTGTTAGGATGTTCATTTTTTTTTTCTATATTTTTATTCGTATTTCTTTCATCTTAATTTTCTCATGCAAACGCTGACACATTTAAAGGCCAAAGAATCACTCAACATAGAACGTTATTGTGTAGTGTTTGAGCATATCAACCAGGGCAATTCATGAGATTATGTAGGGAAAATAGCAGTTAACCCTAAACTTAAAGAGTCAAGGTTGACGTGATCAGGGAAAATCCTGACGGGAGTATGATCCACAAAGCAGCAATTATTGTGACGAAATTCGCCGAGTGGAACTTATTCCTAATGAATATAAACAGAATGATGATGATTCATCGTTGTGTATGTGGTATGGTGTGTCAGAGTTTCAAAGGTCAACGCTGGTGAAGCCCAGGAATGTAGCTTTTCATAAGCGATAGTGTTGCGTGAGGCTTTCTCAACTTCGTCTGTGGGAAAGATGGAAGATAATTTATCACCCACAAGGCCGCGTAAATGCTTGTCAGTCGGATCAAGATTGCATATGGATTCCATGCCTGGCGTCAAACGCATTCATAAATATGAAAAATGTCAGCTGTATACAACGTCTTTTTCAGATCAATAGTTAAAATATCTTTGAGCTAATTAGACATGTTAATCTTAGCGAACAACATATTGCTTCGAACCTTGTGGACTAGTGCTATAGCATCACAAAGAATTTTACCAAATAACAGAAACCACATCAATTGAGGCTGTTTATCGGCAGTAACAACTTAAGTGTATTACACATGTAACTCAAAGAAGAAATAACATAATCAAGATATTGACGTTGTGCACTACTTTAAATAAAAACTGAGGAAGGAACCTCCCATCAGAACTGGAAGGAGCGATAACATTTAGTGGATTTGAGAAACCTAAAAATTAATACAATGGTTGAAAAATTCTCCATCTAATAGAATATAGATATAATGTTACTAATAAAAAGTAAATTAAGGTCTTAGTATCATTTCTTAAGATTTTATTTCTTCATTTCACCCGGACTTCCAATGGAAGAGTCACATTTGAAAGATTTGTTTTTCTTCATCACAAGCAAGTTTTCTACTTTATATTATTGTGAGCACTTTTTGCTTTCTTGGTCGAATAAAAATATCTTGCACAGTTCCCAATGAGTTTCCTGTCCCCATACATTCGCGTGTGCGTTTAATAATCCTTTTATATCAACTTCCTGCAATCACTTATTCCAAATGCACTTCAGTGATTCACTTCTTTCTGTATATAAACAATATTTGCCGTTCTGATTTATTTAGGTATGCTTGCCTGAACATGATGTTACAATAATATTGTTTATTGTACAAGGTTATCAGTGAAAAAAAAAAGAACTCTTAAATTTACTCAAAGAGAATTGCCAAAAATAGTATTATTATTAATGTTATTATTACTGAGTTGAATAATTGAATTTGCTACCCTACGACTGTTTCTGCTAATGTCAGCCTACAACTAATTTATCTCAAGCTGACAGAGTGACACTTTCTCTTTACAATTGAAATATGGAAGAAAAGACGGAACAGACACCGCAAACATTGTTTAGTTTCAGTGAGAAAAATTAAGAAATAAAGAAAAAAAGAAAGAAATATCAGAGAAAAAAGGGAGAGGAAGTGATAGCATACTCATGTATTTAACGTCTGCTTCAGTGAAATTTAAAAAAAAAAACAACTTATTTTAAATCTTTTCATTTGTACCCTCTTCCTTCTTCAAATAATGAAGTGTGTTCATATTTATGATTGCTATTGCAATATTTTGTTAAAGTTGTTAAGCTCAAATATTTAACGATTCAATAGGGAAATTTCAGAACTTGTAAGGAATTTATTCAGTCATTATATTGTGAATTAAGATTTATCAAATCGCAAGACTATGAAATTTTCAGAGGTATTTCTGATTATTATTATTATTATTATTATTATTTCCTTGGGTTACTGTTGTATACTCATTTCCATCGGGGTCCCAACAAGAAACCTAATGTCAGAATTGGCTTCACGACATCTTTGATCGCGATATCTGGCTAATTATCTTTTATTGTTCTGTCTGTGTGTATAGTAAAGTCCCATAAAATTGTGGCAGATCCTATTTCCCCTAAGCGGGTCTGGGTGATGTTCATACCAGCTTGTTGCAGTTACCTTCCCGCAAAGGTTGCAGATTTTCTAATCTATTGGGTTGGTGCATAATTATCAGGCGTTTTTGTAGGCGAGTTATTTGTTAATAAGAATTGCTTCTTTGTTTATATTTTTTAATAATTTTTTTACTTTATTCCCAGATTATAAAAATGCGTGTCGATAATCATACGTTCCGGAATAATCATAAACTGATATTGTTGAATTGTTATATTTCTTTTTTCATAATAAATATTGTTTAAAAAAAAGCCTGATAATTATTCACCAACACAATAGATATTGACCCACTTAAGATTCTTTTTCTTCACCTTCTTCTTCTTCTTCTTCTTCTTCTTCTTCTTCTTATTATTATTATTATTATTATTATTATTAAATTAACCTTCATAAATCGCAAAATTATGAATATTTGCATAATCAAAAGGAATGAAAAGGAAGTAATCAAATTAAGAACATTTGCATGATTGAATCAAAGTACAAAAAATTAAACTATTGCTACACCAAGAGCTTCAAACTTGATTTTTCTGTACTAATAATTGCTTCGGATTTCGCTGTCCCATTTTCCTAAGGCGCGTTGAGATAGCGGAAGATGCCATTCAGAATTAAACCATGTATTTAGAAACAGTGAAAACCATTAGAAAAAAAAGAAAAGAAAATAGTACTGAAATGTAATGTCATATCGGTCTTCCTATATGTCAGAAATCTAGCTCAACAGAAAGATACTGAGAATATCTTCCTCGGAACGTGTGATCAACGACATGGTTTTAGAGAAAATATAAAGAAAAAGGGCATTTATATGTAGCATGAGTAAGCGACAGCTGAAATTTCTAAGACCCATAATACCGATAGAGGGACTTGTAAATTTGACGCTCATTGCACATATTGACAATAATAGGAAAAACAGGGCATAACTTATCAAATGATCTAAAGACAAACTTTAGTAAGGTCTACACAAAAGTGAGTGTTGTGGAGAGCCGTGTTCACTCACACCCTGAATGGAACTGCACATAGAAAAAGAAGAAGAAAAATAAATGCTTATAGGATATGCGGGGTGAACAACAGTTATAGATAGGAAAGTGGAATCGACAAATAGGTTTAAAATTCCGATAATTAAACGAGAAATCAACTGCCAAAACAATAATAATAATGATAGCAACAACAATAATAATAATAATATTAATAATAATAAATGCAGATTCAGTATTTGTCAAGGGACACATGGCACAGTGGATAAAGGCGTTGGTTAGATCCAGTGACAAGTCCCAAAGTGTAAGTTCAATATCTGGGTAAGGCAGAGGAGAACTTTCAGAGGGGAATTAACAGGATAACTGACATCCATTAGACATGGCACGTGGAACTAGAACAGTCTAGCGCAGTGAGCGAAATAAAGGGTTCAGTTCGAAATTCCAGCCACCTGAAGAAGGCCGAAAAGTTGTGATAAACATGGCGACAAAGACGAGGACAATAGTCCGAATAATGTAAATAGTGTAAATGCAGATTCTATGATAAATATCCAGAAACAATTGACCATCTTATATCAGGTTGCACAATGTTAGTAGCAACTTAATATAAAACTAGTAATGTTAGAGAGGGCCAATAAAACAGGTTTTAAACAGTACGCCAACAAAGTGATGCTTGGGTAAAAATATATATGTAACCCAGTCTACCCGTCATACCCGTGAATCTGACAAATGGATTCTAGGCACGTGCATCACCGCTAAATGTGTGCAGTTCTGTGACCGGTAATGAGAAAAACAATGCATTACCTTACAGATGTTAACAAGTTAAAAATTCTTTCAGGTTGGGTAACCCAGGCCGCTTAAACGGTCTCCGATTGAGCGCATTCCCAAGTACCTAGATGTGACTCCCAAGCCGCCTTGGCTGCCTCATCCTACAAACATACCTACCTGTTAAAACATTCAATTATTATTAGTATTATTATTATTATTGTTGTTGTTGTTGTTATGTAAGCTAGCATTTCTTCAGCAAAGTGATGTGACTCACAAGTGGCCTTGGCTTGTCTCATTCTACGAAATTAAAGAAACAACTGTCTCAACACTCAGCCATAATGCGACTCCGCTTCTTTGAGTTCGCCATTCCTTAGGGGTGGCCCCCAAGCGTTTGCGTTCTGAAAAATGACAAGCAGTTTTGTGATATTGAACGAAATATTGACTGTAGCGCATCTTAATTAATCAAGATAAAATAGATACCTGTTAACAACTCCAAATTTTATTGTTCCTATTACTGTATAAGAGAGCACTTAGTCAACAAAGTGGTGGTGTTGAATAGATATACGAAAGCCAAGTCTGGCCTTCATAACAGAGATTCTGATTAGGGTATCCTTGCACAGTTCCCAGTGAATTACAAATCCTGCCCAGTCATGACTACTACATTTCCAGTCATGAGTATTCTTATCAACTTTCTGAGTTAATTTGCTACAGCTTGTAATGATTCTGGAACATTGATTTCTTAAATATATATATTTGATATGTTACTGTTTTTGTCTCGTCTGGCTTTTTTATACGAGAGGTACTCCTTAAGAAATAGTTCCTACTTATTCCGACAGAAACAACAACAGATGGTGAGAGTAGTAGTAACATTAACCGTTTCTTTATATGAAAACGTTTGTCATTCATTGACCAAACAGTCTGTCGATTGAAATGTATAAAACTTTTAAAATATTTGTCAGGAAAATAGTTTTCTCAAGTCCAGTAACTGTTATTGCTCTTTCTAGTATTGATAGGGTTCCTTCTTAACTCTCGTTTTCCCTTCGACTTATTTATGCTATCCATTTTGTTTTTAGATGATGTTGAAAGTTCTCAAGAGTTCTTTGTTAATCTTCGACTATTTTTAAAGAAGGGTGGTACGCATTAAGACCTATAGGCTTCATTTACTTGGAGCCATTTTTAACAATTGATCTGAAAAAGAAGTTGTATTCTTTTGACAGTTTATATATTTCTGAACGAGTTTGGCGCCATGCATAACATTCATATGAAAATCTTGATCAGTTCAAGATCTTCATCTATTTTTGAAAATGATTCAAGTTCTTAGGTTAATGTTTTGGTTTTGTTCCATCATGCGCTTTTGGACACAATAATCCCTATTCTATTTTCAATTTACTTCTCACCTTTAATTTGTTAACAGATTAGATGGGGCAAGTTTTCAAAGATAAAGCATCATTTCCCAACACAGTAAACACCAATGTCAATGCATTTTCGTCAGTGATGAACAAGATTTCTTCCTTTCATGGGTAGCCAGCCATAGAAACCGCGCCCAAAATGGATTGTTATATATCACCCATTAATTAATGCCTAACTCTACTCACACCCACTGTTCTTTCTCCGTAAGCAATAATAATGTCAAATGGGCGCGGTTATTCCGCATAATGGAATTCAGTGACATATATCAGCTTCCGGCGAACTTTCCTACAAGATGCCATTTAGCCAGACTGCCTTTCAGCTCCTATCTATAACAAAGCAAAATATTATCGGTTATTTGCTGGAAGGTTCAAATTCTACTCTCATACGAGCAACTTCCGCCTATATTGTCATCATCATGCGGCCTCAGCCGAAATTGAACTCACCAATACTTTAATTGGTGTAGTTCATAATCTTGTCAAATAGCTGAATTCTTGATTCTTCGCCAAGGCTATCAAGGGTGTTATTATCGTGACACCAACACTAAATGGATTGCCAACCAAGGCTCAGAGAGACTCCATTCACCCTCCTCTAAGAGCAGGTTTGAATTCAGAGTTTTCCTTCTCCTAGACCAGTTGCCATCCAAGGCTATAGAACCTAGTCTGTCCTGCTATTTACCCATAGCTGGAGGCAGAAGAAAGAGGATTCACACCTTTCCCAAGGGTGTTAGTACGTAAGTGAATGTAATGGATTCGACTGAAATTCGAACTCGACTCTCCGATTCCTCAATCCAAGCCGCTATCCATTACTCCACCGTCATAAGACAACATAAATGGTACAATGGTTAAATTGTCGCCATTTTTTTTATTTTAAATTTCGCACATGCGCGTTGTTGATTTTGTTGACTGCACATTATAGTAGGTTCAATTGCGTACCGCCTATGAAAAAAAGAGCACCATAACGCAATACACTAAGACATTTGAAATTTAGGGGGGTGGCTTTTATGTGCGATTTTCTTCGTCTCTTTAGCTTTCCTCGACGTAGACGTGTCGATGTCGATCGATCTGATTTTCGCTCGATTTGTCTTTTGAAATGTTCTTATAATTGCTTTTAACTCCCGTCTTTGTGTTCTTATTTTTGGCTTTTTGGATTTTCTCTTTATATTTCTGACCGTCTTAGAGCAGCCATTTTATTTATTAGTATGAATGCTTCTATTTATTTCTTTTTTTCGTTTAAGTTTGCACTGAAACCAATAAAATATTAGTTATATTAAAGTTAATGAGTGTATTGAGACTATTTTTTTTTTTTTTTAGTCTGACATGAGACAATTCCGGAATGAATGACTTCACTTGATAGTTTGAACTTTACCTTTCACTTTAAGAAAGCAACCATAATTAGTGCGAAATATCCATTCAAAGTAGATTCCCGCGAATCCATAAAGCGATGTGGAAGAGACAAAAGAAAATATAAGTAGAATATGCCATCATTATTATTATTACTTTCATTATTATTATTATTATTATTATTATTATTATTATTATTATTATTATTATTATTCAGTGAGTAGCGCACCCAAAAACTTGACGCTAGTGCATAACAATACTAAACCCATTGACGCCACATGACAGTAAATACAATAAAGGTCTATGAGGAACATTCATCACAGCTAAATGTCTGCTCAGACGGCCTCTGATTGTAAATGTTACCCAGTATCTAGTTGTAACTCCTAAGTCGCCTTAGCTAGCTTATCCCTCAGTCTAAATAAAACTTCTAGAGCCTAAGCAAGATACTACCCCACAACTCCCGCTCTGGAACAGAAATTTGCAGTGCGTCAGCTCCGAGGGGACATATACAACTGGTTATGGTTAGGCATCTAATAATTAAACCTGTGGTATTGATCCGGGTATATACTGTTATTCATCTTCATTACGCAAGACAACATATGGAAATGTTAATACTTCCAATTATTATTATTATTAGTAGTAGTAGTAATAGTAGTAGTAGTAGTAGTACTAGTAGATAGTGATTGGATGTGTGAGAGATCAGAACGCTAACAGAGAGGCTGGCGTAAAAGTGTAAAAAAATACAATATGCCTATCATGACAACAAGTCTGATGATGGCAGATCATAAACATGCACGACACTGAAAATGCATGCTATTCTGATAGGTTTTGGTAAAAGCGGTGCATATTTTTTCAGGAAGCGCCCACTTAGAAATACCTTTAGATATTATTGTCATTTGAGAGAGACAGACAGTCAGACAGAAATAGAGAGAGACAAAGAGTAACAGAGACATAGACAGAGAGACAGGGGGAGAGAGATGAGATTAGTACACTAACAACACTATTGTATACACAAAACAAACCTTGTCTTATAATAGTATATCAGGCATATGTACCACAGCCAATATCTGCGATGTGGTGAATGGTGCTGAGATATGGGGTGAGATTTTATCATATGTGCGATATGGTGAGAAGTTTTAGCAATAAAGTGCGTAACATTACAGGTGGAGCCCAGTTAGAAAGACCTTCAGGTTATTATAATTTGTTATTATTATAGATAGCTAGCTAGATAGATAGATAGTAGTAGTAGTAGTAGTAGTAGCGAGTAAGTGAGACAACGACACGAACAGTGACGATGGGGTGTCAATATACAACATGCAATATACCCAGCCAGATAATTGTATACCAGTCACGTTATTGTTATCATCATCATCATCATCATCATCATCCTTATATTTAGATTTCTGTTACGGTTAACACTACCCATCAAGTCTGCTGGAAGACCTAAGGCCATCAACTAATAATATACATCGTGTATCTTTATGGCTGGTGAGGTGTGTACTACGCTGTAACCCCCGACGAGGTTGGAGTCTTAAAACGGCTTGTTTCAGCAGTTATTTTTTTTTTTTATTTTTGCTTTTTGTACGTTTTAATTTTTTTCCGCCTAAATTATATTGTCAATCATCAACTATAATAATGCACAGGGCCAGCGCTTATTACCATGAACCTCTGTACCGCGTAGGGTCTCCATTTATGCCGGGAAGTTGGAAGCAGAAGTGTTAATTTAAATAGCGCTTATTTTTTAAAATTGAAATTTTCTTTCTAAACAGTTCTTTTAAATCAATTAAGAGGCTGATGTATCTCGGTAAAATCATTTTTTCCCGAGATTCTACACTAAGGAGGATCTCTGATTTTTTTTATAATAATAGTAATACTATCCAGAAATCCACGAGTAGTAATTAAAATACAATTTTTAGTCCTTATATTTTTTTTACATTTGTAGAAAGATGAAACCGAGAAAATGATTGCTTAAAAAAGCATCTGTTAAAGAGCTTTATCCTTGGCTTTCTTTTTCATAATTTTGGCTGCAACAATGGGTTCTTGGATTCTATTTTCTTTTTTTTTTTTTTACTACAGAATCTACTAAATGTAAATCACGTTTATATATACAACCTTCTGTCATGTTGAATATTTTTTTTATTTCTACTTTCGCGCTGTTTAACTAATTGTATTATCCAGTCGATTTTTGTTTCCATGTATGTCAGTAAGACAATTACTGCCGTATGCTATGACAATTCTAGCTGAATAAGAACTCTTCCACCAGTTTTACGGGTTATTATTCTTAACCCTAAGAGAAGATTACGATTTAAGAGAAGAATAGAAAATAGAATATTTAAAAATGCTTAAAACTATTTCGGCATTATGCAAGTCTTTGTGCAAACATCGCTCATCTGAAAATTTCCCTTAGTTATAAGAACAATTAATCAATTTGGTGCAAATTTTATGAAACTCCCCTGTCATTTTGTTCATTTCCCCGGGGTGTGAGGTTAGTAGTTTGCATATGTAATTATCTGCACGTGTTTTAAGGGTTTAGATTCTGGATATTTTTCAGAATGTGCATCTTAAGATTTCGTCGTTTGTGATATAATGTTACGCTTTCGTTTGGTTTGGTTTGTTTTACGGCATATCAACCTCAGTGGGTTATTTAATGCCGACAAGATTTTTATTGTAGGCAATAGGTTTTTGAAAAACGTATTGCTAGTATATTTTTTTTAATGTATTGCTGCTAATAATGTATTTTCGGTAATAATTTTTTCTTCAAAAATTCATTGCTGGTAATATTTTTTTCACAAAAATGTATTACTGATATTAAAAACTATTTTTTACGCTTTTATAGGGTTTTGAACCGATTTCGGGGGTTAACTATTGATCCATAGCTGAGACCCTGACAGGTGGAGCAATTAAAAACCTCAAAACCTCCAGATCAGAAGCCTTGCTTTTGGACGTTGTTTATCGTCTTACCCACGACGCCCGTTGGTGTTTTATTGTTTGATCCGACATTAGAACCGTGGTCATTAAATATTTTGATCAATTTTTTGTTTATACTAAACTCTTTTTTTTTCTGAAATGAACCTCTTGTCTAAATGTTGAAAAATATTGGAAGAATTACGTCAATTATTTCGTTTGTTATTATTATTATTATTATTATTATTATTATTTGTATTATGATTCCTACTACTAAAATTAATAACATTATGATTGCTATTGGTGTTGTTATTATATATGTTTATCTTCTCAATGGTTGCAACGGATAGGGTGTCATAAATCTAATATCTTCACAGTTTCGCAGTACGTCCAGCGTTATCCTTATTTAACCGGTTTCGATCCCGGGACAAATCTCGGAGATTTTTTATTTTTAATTATTTTCAGTATTAATAGAAACTAGAAATATTTTCGAAATCTAGATTTTTGTCATGACTGAAAAACGGCATGCAACTTGTCTATTTGCTGGGACATCGACGTCACCTATGACATAGGTCATTCATTGACATTTAGAAGTCTTCGAATCAACCACGGGCTTCCGTACTGATGTCTTCCGCACGTCATAGATTAAATCTCTTCTATTCCATCTGAAAAGAATACATTCTCTCCCACCACATGAATTATTGAAACTATAAGGTCATGGCAACCTTAATCCGCTTTCGATAGAAAATTCGCATAATGTTAATTTCAATAAATAACAAAGGGTTTCATTTCGGGTGGAAAGAGATTAATGAAGTCAAGGGGAAATAATGAGAATTACGGCTTGGAGCTGAAAATCAGCCATTAATACAACCTTCAACAAATAATTCTCTTCCTAATCGATTTTAGGTTTTAATGCTCCGGTTGAATTCACAAAAACAATGAAACAGTAACAGTTAATATGTAAGAATATACTTTTTAAAAGTAAAAAAAAAAAAAAACGACAATTCAATATATCCCCATTAATGAATGAAGTAAAATATGTGTTATAATTAAATAACGAGTTTTATTGTGACATAATTTATTATTATGATTATTATTATTATTATTATTATTAACGTAATTCCTGCAATATTTTTCAATAGTTAAGAGAATAACGCGATATCAGAAAAAAAACAGCGTTTTGACAAGATTAAACAAATTTTCAAGCGAACGTCTGTTTTAAAAAAAAATAAGTATAAAAATGTGTAAATCTACAAAAAAAATTATACATCGTGGTACATTGTTTATCTTTTAATGAAAAAACGACTGTACTGTTAATGAACGCGTCAAAATAAACGAAACGTCGCCCGGGCAAAGGTTATGGAACTCGCCTACATTATGTTCATTCACCCGTGGCGTGAAGTTAGTAATTTGCATACGTAACTATTGTCATGCGTTTTAAGCGTCGAAAGATTCTGAATATTTTTTTCAGAATGTGCACCTTAAGATGGCTTTCAAAATTACAATCTTTTGTAATAAAATGTAATAATAATAATAATAATAATAATAATGTTTTTACCGATTGTTATTATTACGCTTCCTTGTGTTTCTGTGTGGATACGTAGATTGTTATTTTGGATATTATTTACATACTTTATTTGTTTATTCATTGATTTGAATTAATTTATTATACTTAATTTTTTTTTTATTTTTACTTTCTTGTTTGTTTTTATTTTCGTCCAATTTTAGGACACGGTGCGCATACCGAGTTTCGAACCCGGACCATTTCGATACAACGCAAACGCCATACTGTACAACGGGTCTCGGTGACGAAGAAGAAAATAATAGATTCGATATAGCCCCGCAATCGCCGTGGTGATACTTCTTCAAGGATTCAACGTCTTTCTATTCTCCCGAATCACTCCATCGCAGAGCATTAGCTGGGTCAAGTACAGTTGGTATGAAGTTTGAGTAGTATCGAAATGGTCTGGTTTCGAATCTCTGTAGTGGATGCGCACTGCTGTTGAGTCCCAAAATAGGATGAAATGGCCGTCCACTCAATGAGTTACTATATATATATATATATATATATATATATATATATATATATATATATAATAAAAGGCTTAAACACTAATATTCCATGGTTTCAGATTTGCATTTACCCCCGATTGGACAATGGTCTTTATTCCTACAATTGCAGGTAGGGTTACTAGATTGAGTTCCATTACCGTGGTAGTTTCTAAGTATTCTGCAATTATGGGAAGATATGATTTTCTCTATATTTCTAACGCATGAGTAACTAATTTTTAGAGTTTTCCTATTGAAAATTTTACGTAGTGGATGCTTACTGTGGATTATATCCTTACTCTGTCCTAGACATTGAGTTCTCCCTGGATCCTTCCTCTTGGAAAAATTTTTTCTGAAAATATACATGTATGGGAATTTTTTAGATATATTTTTCCTATGTATGTATATTTTCCACTAATATTATCTATATATATATATATATATATATATATATATATATATATATATATATGTGTGTGTGTGTGTGTGTGTGTGTGTGTGTGTGTGTGTGCGTACGCATAAAATAAACTTTGTATATTTTTTATGCATAATTTTAATTTAGTTGACATCATATGGATACGCGGAAATTTTTTTTTGATAAATGAAATAAGTTTCGCTTAATACTCTATCTTTCCTCGGTGCTTAATATTGAATAGCTTTCTTGAATTGGGCCAACTTTCAAATCCAGTGTGGTAATGATTTCAGAGCGTTAATGGCGTCAGTGCGTGAGGTGCATATATATATATATATATATATATTCTTTACTTTTAGTTTCCTATATTTACATATTATGTTAACATATTTCTTATGTACCAATCCTATTTATTTGATCACTGATACTTATTTTCACATTTAATTGACTCTTATGGTTTGCAAATTAAGCACAGCGTTTCTAGTTGTCATGGTAACGATCTTTCCTTGTATTACTTTTAAGTTGTTTAAAAGAAGATATGTAGTAAAGATAACATTTGGCCTTTAATTTTTAAGATGCTAGTAAATGGTGAAGCATCCACTCGGGAGTCTATTCCACAATGTAATAGTTCTGGAGAAGAAGCACTCTGACTGGAAATGAAAAAAAAAAAGATACGTGGATTTAGATGTTTCAGTTTATGACATTTACATAAAATTAATAGTTTATTTGCTTTCATAAATTTAGCTTCAGTTTTTAAGATTTTGTATCTTTTTACCGCTGTTTACATTGGCAACACCGGCTTATTCAAATAATGTTCTACTTAAATCTGTTTTTTTCTTGCTTATTATCATTTCTTTTTTTAGTTTTCTCAAATCTCTTTTATGACATTCTCAAAGCTAATTTTTATATTTTTATCTTGCCAATAGCTGACATTTTTTTCAAATTGTTCAGCGATTTCTGCTCAAGTTTTTCAAAATTTCCAATTTTATTTTCCCATCACCCAATAACTCTTATGAACACATGGCAATCCTTATGTATAAGAACTAAAAAAAGCAAAAAAGAAACAAACGCGTAAAGTATATTTCACGTATATATATTTAAAACATAATAAAGAACACTGAAATTGCATCGCAAAATTTCAAATAATGAAATATGTTATAGTAAATATCTATCATAAAACATATTATAAGTAGAGATTTACAGGGAATATTCATCTTATAAATATAAACATATCCAAAATATTTGCCTACATTGTATCATGAAATGATTTTCATAACAAAATACCACATTGTCATTAGTTTTAAAGGGACTGCTCGGCCCGGGGGCTATGATCAAAGTGTAGTATGCTGCCTTTGTGAGCTTCCGAGTCGGCGTCTGTCGAACTCTCTGCATTAGCAGTGAGGAACCCGGACGAAGCTTTGCCGAAGGGCAAGCTTTCGTTTGGGGAGGTAGACAGGGCCTGAATCCGTCAAGGCGGGTTAAAAAAGGCTATATTTTTGGCCGAGCCTACGGGCTCAGGGATACCACGGGCTCATTAAACCGGCCTTGTGCCACATTCTATCCTCGTGGGTGGATCGATAAATACTTAGTTTTAAAGGGACTCGGCAATAAGCAAGTATTCTTCTACATGCAAACCACCAATCTGCCACTATGTGGCATGCCATTACCCTACACGCAGGTTTTAAGTGGCCCGCTGGCAGGCCTCTTGTGGCAGCGGTCTTCTTGGAGCAGCAGTCCTCTTGTGGTAGAACACCGACGGGCCACCGTTGTCCGTCTAGCTAGCCGCCTGTGATAACTTTGTCGAAACGAACACGCCGGCGGTCCCACAGCGGGCCACAAACGGTAGATGCTAGGGGCATGCTACAAAGTGGCAGATTGGTGGCTTGCGTGTAAGATAGCGTTTACCGCTGGTGACCCGCTGTTGGACAATGTTACCCTTGGCAAACCGCTACAGGCTCATTGTTGGCGGCTACCAGAGGACTGGCAGTGGACCAGTAGCGGCTTGATTTTAGGGGTACTTCGAACCTATTAACTGGGGATATTGTAAGGTATATTTTATTTTTAATGCCCTGTTCATTCAGAGCGTATGCAGTCAAGGCTCTCCACAGCTTTCTTTCCTTCATTGTTCATGAATAATGTTTCTTTCTGCACGGTTCTGAATTCACAGGCTGTCTGCTACCCACGTCTATAGAGCCCTCTCTAACTTGATATTTAGCCTATAGCTAGCTGGGCAGAAGAGATGAATTCATGCATTCCTCAATGTTATCTATATTAAACTGAAAAGTAACAGAAGCTGAATATTGCATGCTGATTGACTTTCATCTCTGATAGCCATTCGATAACCACCGTGAATAATATTTTAAAAATCGCCGCCTTCCATGTACCGTCGTAACCACCTACCCTGACCCGACACGACCCGAACGCGCATGACCGCAACGCCGCAACGACGACGGGCCGATACGACACTTTGTATCCGCGTCGCAGAGCGCGAACGAAGTGAACGTTACAGCCCAGTACCGGTTCCACGCTTCGCGTGTGCTCGGCCCGATCGACCCGGTTCTTGGAGCCAATACTTCTTCCGAAGATACGGATCCATTTTGCCGACTTCCCTTATCTACGTCGACGAGAGGCATCTATCAATCAATCGACCTATGGAATACCTTACTTTGATTATGGCTTGGTTTTAGACCTGACTCGATATATATATATTTATATATCTATATATATTTAAATTTTATCATCGAAATTTCTTCAATTAGACATTATTTAAAATAGTTTTATACCGGGCTAAAATAAACTGTCCATCCTAGTAAAAAAACTCTTTGATGAGTTTAAAACTTAACTGTTTGGACTTCTCCACAAAATTTAGTCTCGATCAGTCAATGTATGGTTATTTTAGAGTTTGGGACGTTTGGCGGACGGACGGACGGGCATTGTATAATTTTATATATTGATATCTTATTTTATTAATCGTGTTAAATTATGTAATATATTATTTTTGATTACAGACCTTGTTTTTAGACCTGATAACCGTTAAATATATTTTAATATATCTTTTGCTATATAGTTTAAATAAATAATATCACCGAAATACGATGAATCTTCATCGTATTAGTGCAATGTATTTAAAATAGAGATTTTATACCGCTTTGGCTAAAATATTTATAAACTATTGCTGCAATCGAATACCTATATTTATTTGAAAGCCAATTTGGAAGCTGATATAGCAATAACATTTGATGAGTTTAAAAACCCGAGGAAAATTGTTTACAAAAAGAAAGTATCCAAAACATAATTTGATATTAATTGAATTTTTTATTTTAGAGATCCGGAAAAAAAACATTTATTGGTCAATTGTTGATCGTTTGGCAGTTTATGTGCAATGGAAAGGGCATTGTAAAATTAAATAATCTGTTTGTGACTGAAGGCAAATATATCTGTACACCGACAAACAATGTTTGCAAGGAATTGATGAAGCCTGGATTAAGAAGAGAGTTTATACTGCAAGATTGATTGCGTTAATTAGAAATTATTTTAGTGGGTGCAGCCACTTTAGTTTTTCCGGCAACGTTCTTTTTTTTCTTTTTCAGATTGGACTATAGCAGCAGTTTTGTTCCCCCAACACAGTTTACTGAATTAAGATATGATAGTAATAATACGAAGTCATGATACATCATTGCAGTCTTGATAATGATTAAAGTAAAAAGGAAGAAAAATATTTTAAAGAAAATGTTACGTAGTATCAACCCCATATATATATATATATATATATATATATATATATATATATATATATATATATATATATAAACTAATAGACAATACACGTTTTGAAAAAACCTCGGATAGCTCAACTTGTAGATATGTTCAAAACAAATCGGTACCCGAGGGAAAAAAAAAAATATAAAAAAGAATAGGACTAAAAATATCAGAACGGGGCGAAATGAAATCGTCCATGTGCTTTTAGTCTTTAGTCTAAATATGAAAAAAAACAAGTGAGTATATAAGACTAAAACTTAGTATGTATATGTAGAACGGGAATATTTTTGTGTAATTTTAGTGATATATATATATATATATATATATATATATATATGTATATATATATACAGTGTTATTTAAAAACATATGAATCAGTTTCATGACGCATATGTTCAGTTCTCAAGTATCATCGTGGAATGAGTCAGTGATCATTTGAAAGAGAAGTTTTCTAAATTTTGAATGGTTGTCACAGGGGTGATTAATCGGGTCGTATCTCCGGCAACGTTCATTATTTTTTTTTTTTCTTACCTCGGAATGGTGACTCCTCACCAAAAAGTGTTCTGTGTTCTCTAGTTCGCGAAAACAAATACGGTTGTCATGGTGCAGCGTTCTTTTTTGTATAATATATATTCGCCATTTGTCCGTCCTCTCCTAAGAATATTATACGGTTATATTTAAATATGTTTCAAGAATATGTATATGGTGTCTGTTTAATATATATGAAAAGGCCAGGACGACTACGTGTCTCGTAGTAACAAGTGGTACCTACTTGTATCCGTTTTTTTTTTTTTTTGCGTTTGTATGGTTTTTGAACATAGAAATCACGTCCTTGCCCACAAATCGTTATATTCAAGACATGATTTATGCGATTTTAAATTTTAATCAACTATCTTATTTTTCCTAAGAATCCCTCTACATTTGAAACCTTTTTTTTTTTTTTTTTCTTCCCTTCCTATCGCATCGTTCAGACAGTTACCAGGACCTTGCCCTTTGTGCTAGGCCTGCAAGATTCCATTCTTCACCGTGTGTGATTTTTTTCTCTCGTGAGAATACGTAAAAAATCGCGAGTATGTTCATGCGTTATCTACTAAATTCTGATTTGAGTTTAAGCATCGAATTTTCAGCGATCATTTTGAATTTGGATCATGATATGGATGATACGAGTTTCGGAGGAATTTTCTTATCGAATTGATCTTACTCATGCTTATTATATCCTTACTCTGTCCTAGACATTGAAGACTTGGATCCCAGGAAAATAAAGTTGATTGTATACATGTAGAATTTTTTAGATATAATTTTCATATGTATGTATATTTTCTCTCTATTATCTCTCTCTCTCTCTATCTATCTATATATATATATATATATATATATATATATATATATATATATATATATATGTATATAAAAAGTGAAAAGTGAATAAAAGTGAACATTGAAGTCAACACTCAGAGGCGGCAGGCTGTTTATCATGTTAAATGCAATCGTCAAGCCTGACGATTGAGTCTAGCATGAAAATTAAATAAAGAATCTTTTGATAATGTAAAACCGAAAGCTCTCCAAAACCTTCCTATAGCTCTAGATATATACATAAAACAATCTATATATATATATATATATATATATATATATATATATATATATATAAAAAATTTAAAAGAAAAACAGACCAATTTAAGGTACCATTATAATAATTTATTTCACCAGAGCCCTTTTAAAGGACGCCAGATCATCAGACATCACTTCCAAAAATGAAATGAAATGAAAAATGAAATTAAAATTGATGGGTAGTGTAAGTTTTTGTAATTTAACAGAGAGTGTAAAAGGGGTAGTTAAAGAGACATGGTAGAGTATAGGGGGGGATTAATTTCATATCTCTCTCAAGTATATTTATATTGTGGGAGGAGGAGTGACCAGACATTGACCTATTTAAATGGTTAACTTAACGGGAGTGATATATTGAAATTGGGGAGAAGGGAGAAAAGAAAAAGGAAAAAGAAAGAACAGGGAGAGGGAAGTAAAGAGAAAGAGGCTGTAATTGGGTTTTAGCAATTTATGTAAAAATAGATTTTAATGCTTGATAGTAATTTAGATGTTTGAAAAACCCGAATAAATTAATTTGATGTTTGCTATCAATTTAAATATTTAATTTTTTTTAAACAAATGGTTTAGGGATTTAATATAAGTTAAATACTGTATTTGTTAACACATTTATAGAGAACATATTAAAAAAAAATAAACTATAACAGTTTGTTTACCCCACCAATCGTACTTTTTTAATATTGTAAAAAATAGTTACGGTAGCATCTTTATCAGTTTGAATCTAATTTTTTAATGCAATTTGTAATTATTTTTATATGGGTAATCTTTCTTACTTAAAGTTTAGGTTTAATTATATTAATTATTATATTATATTATTAGAGATATGAAACGGCATGTCGCCTCTGAATGTTGACTTCAATTTTCACTTTTATATTTACATACGCTCTATCTCTGATATTGAGCACATTATCCCATAAATATAGCACATCTTAAAACTATATTTCTTCATATATATATATATATATATATATATATATATATATATATATATATATATATATTATTGATAATTTTTCCAGATTACACATCAACGATACATTTCTTAAAAATAAAATATTTTCAGAAAGATAGCCAAAGAGCAAGAAAAATTATAGTCAAATCAAATATTTAACTCTCGACTTTTCTGTGTAAAAGAAATTAATTTTTTAGTAATAACTGTATTTTCATTTTCCTTGTATTATTTTCTTTGCCAGGTTCAAACCGCATATAAAATGCCTTGAATCGAGCTCTCTCGACAATTCTCTGATTTTAAACAACCTCTAATTATCTCCCTTGTCGGCCTCATTATAAATCATTTCGTGACGCTTAAACCCTTTGCTTG
>CAHIKZ030003337.1:402500-460000 GCA_903632075.3 Acanthosepion pharaonis | reverse complement strand
ATTTGCGCGCCATCCTCCTGCGTACCCGGTCAAGGACAAAGAGAACCCACGTGACTGTCTTTGTGGACAGCGAAAATCTAAAAAAGGATTTTGAGTTTCCCTCTGACCAGCGGCATTTGAACGTCGCTGGGCAAAATCGTCCCGATTCCAAAATAGACTACCCACTGAGATGAAGAAGACAGCAAAGTCTGTCGACTAGGGATGAAAGGACTGCTATGAAACTGAATCAACCCAACGAAACGCCTGTACGAAATGTACTGTACACTTGCGAAAGAAAAGGAATCCAGGAAAATCGCCGGCCGACCAAAATATTGTTGTAGCATAAGAACTCTCGCTTCGGCGAATCAGAACTTTGTGTGAAATATCAATTCGACTGAAAGATAAGTTGATTCTCTTGGCTTGATCCTTTTTTTTATATATGTATGTATTCGCTCGCGCCTTCTATTCTTTAATGATCTCCTTCCCCTTTGTTAAATGAATGTTCCTTTTTTCTTTCTTTATTTCCTTATATATATTTATAAATAAATGTTTTATTTTGAAATCCATCGTCTTGTGTCTGTTCTTCGTTGATTCCCTTGTGTCGCTTCCATTTCTGAGTGAAGACCGAGAAAAGATCACACGTTTTCCTTTTTTTTAATCCCATGGTTCATCTATATGCTACAAGTTCGTAACAATATACACACACACACACCCACACACACACACACACAAACACACACACACACACACATATATATATATATATATATATATATATATATATATATACGAATAATGAGTCAATTCTTAGGACATTTGTATGAATTTACAAACAAGACTTATAGCTCACGAAAGAAAAGCTCTATTTGAAAACATATTGGCGCAATAATTTAACAAATCCTTTGGTTACACTTTTTCAGTGTATCTACCATTAAAATCAATGTCTGCTTCGTTATGGGGTTGGACGCGTTGACATGCCTGAATTTTCAGCAATAATGGAAACAGTCTTGTCTCATTTAAGAGACTTAATGTTTGTTGGAGAACGTTGACTAACCTATATCTCTCGACTACGCCCCATACGTAGTAGACTAGCTTATTCAGATCTTAGGAGGCCATTTGTTTGGGAGATCATGATCCTGGAGATCGCCAGGCGTCTTTTACTTGTGCTATATAAGAATAAAGTGTCGCTGTCGACACTTGAATTTGAACATAGATCGCCAGTTAGAAAACACAGGCGATCCCATTATTGAATTAATTTGACCACGTGACCATAGAGGAAACGCATAAGTAAGAATTAGCTTTGCGTTTAATTGATTGCCATTTTCGTCTATCCTCTATTACGATACGGATGTTCATTTCTAGTCTATCCTCTATTCGGATCGTTATTTCATAATTACTATACGGACCGCTATTCTCTGTTCTGTTCAGTATATTATTTTTCTATTCAGATCACTAAATGGCTTGCTTGTCGAGCGAGTATTATCGACCAAGTACTATTAGTGCGAGTGTTATTAGAAGGCGTCTGACACCAGTATTGGTCAACAGAATACTATAGTTGTATCTGCGATTACAAAGTCTCTACTACAACGATCATTACAAAAGTGGCAACGAGTGTTCGTTGACATCACAAAAACATGGTTTTTCTCAGCCTTATGTGAAGTTGCAGTGTCTTCTTGGAATACGTAATATCTCCAGTTGCGTACGCTGATTATCCGGGGCTTCACAACACTCTCTGTCACGTGATAGAGAGCAGTACTGACCTCTTATGCCCGGAGGGAAGAAGTGAGTAGGCATGATATTTCCCTTGCTGACGTTCCCACACATCACACTGCAGTTTGATATTTTTTTAATGCTTATCAACCTTACAAAACTATCCTAGTTCCTTGCAACTGGAACCTCAATCGAGTCTTAGCATAATCATCTGTAGTCCCTTTACTTTACATTTCTGTCCTGATCAAAGTTTTTCTCTCTTCGGCAAAAAAAATTAGAGCATTCCAGACGCCTAGAATTTCCGCTTATTTAGCAAGCAATTTGTACTGATTAAACAATTATTTCTTGTCTCTTTCGACAAGAACTGTCCTCACCATATCACATACTATTTTAGCGGGTGTTCTTGTTCACAATCCTTCTGGTGGTAAAACCTGACACCTTGAGCTAATTTGCGATGGCGCTGATTGATTTTCGGGACTCGTATCGATCATTTTCTGGACCATTCTTACCAAGTTAGGTGTTCTAATGTTATTAGGACCCTTATCAGGCATTTTGTGTTTAGCCAATTCTACTGGATCCCTGTCTGCAGCTTCTATTTCCTTTTGAACCTTGATAAGCAAAGATCGGTCAACTTTCAGGAAGAGAGTTATCTCTGTATTCCAAGGTTGCATTTTAAGGCAACGATTGCAGCGTACTTTTCATTAACTGAGTCAATATAACGCATGAGGTTATTTATTTGAAAAGAGAAAGCTTACAGTTATGATTCATGAAAGATTCGGCTTAAAAATACTGAAGCATTCTTTATGGATACATATATATATATATATATATGAAGAAAAATATACGGAAAAAACAAACAAAAATCCTAATATGCAATTATGCTGTTTTAATGTCAATATAATGTCAACGTCGGATGTTTCGGTCTAGTAGACCATCTTCAGGACATATTCATAAAACATAATTAACATTAGACTATATTCAATTCAACATAAAAAGACGATCGACATAAGAGTAAGACTAATCAAAACAGATAACTGAAATTTTTCAATATCTCACGCACGGTGAATACTAGACCTGGCTTCTTTAATATTTCCCCTTTTCTAGCAAGATTAATGCTCGACAAACGTACTTATAAATTTTAGATTAAAATAAAATTCTTTTCATTTTTCATTCAAAATACTCTATTTTAGGAATACGTTTTCACAACATCGCCCACGTGACGCCGACGTGATCATATTGAAACGGAACTCTGATCTTAAAAAAATTCAGTTATCTATTTTGATTAGTCTTACTTTTATGTCCGTCGTCTTTTCATGTTGAATTGAATATGGTCTAATGTTAATTATGTTTTATGAATATGTCCTGAAGATAGTCTACAAGACCGAAACGTCCGACGTTGAAATTATATTAACATTAAAACAGCATAATTGCATATTAGGATTTTTGTTTGTTTTTTTCCGTATATTTTTTTCATATATATATATATATATATATATATATATATATATATATATATATATACCCTGTTATAATCATAAGGAGCCTGGATCTTTAGGATTATTCTATTTTATCAATCTATTTGGCGTATTGAGCACTCTACATTCTAGTCTTTTTACTCGTTTAGGTTTTTTTTTCTTTGGACTTGGAGATTAAATACTTGACGATTGGTTTCGTATTGTGTTAAGGTTCTTGGTTCTTTCTTTCTTTATATCCAATTTTTTCCTCGTGTTCAGATTTGTTCTATTACAAGTTGAGCTATCCGAGGTTTTCCAATGGATTATTACCATATATATATATATATATATATATATATATATATGTGTGTATATATATATACCGACAAATTTCAGATAGTGTATAGCTGTAAAAGGATAATATGAATAAAGACAAAAGAAAAAGTTATCTTAACCGAGGCGTTTCATACTCTAAGTGCCTTGATAAATTTCCTCAGAGTACATGCCATGGTGAAGCCCCTCGGAAGACGAAACGCGTCGGCTAAGATAAGTTTTCCGTTTGTCATTATTCATTTGGACCTTTCTTGTTGATATAGAAAATAAAAACATAAACATGCATACATACGAAAAAGAAAGGTAGCTACATTTACAAATGCCCAACAATATGTGCATATTGTCTTAGTATATATATATATATATATATATATATATATATATATATATATATATATGTGTGTGTGTGTGTGTGTGTGTGTACAAACACACACACACACACACACACACATATATATATATATATATATATATATAATACAATATGCCCTTAAATGATTCCTCGCTGATTTTTCATAAAAACTAATGTTTTATATACAAGAAATAGTGAGAAAAATGTCGTTGAAAGTATTATCTATCGCTGGTCACTACTTTTCCAATCTTTCTGGTAACACTTGAATTCCGCCTTGGGAAAAAACGACCTGTCTTTTGAGGCTAAACACGAGTCGACCCATTTTTTTGGCATTTTCATAAGAATGAATGTGCTGCTCAACCAGACCATGTGCCATCGAACGGAACAATGATAATTGAACGGGGAAATGTCTGGTGAATACGATGAGTGCGGTAGGACACCACATTTAAGTGTTTCCAAATAGGATTTCACACGTTTTGCAAACTGCCTGTGGCTTAGCCATGTCATGTTGCAAAATCACTTTGTTTTGTCTCTGATCGTATAGCAGTCGTTTTTTTTTTCTTTAATGTTCGCCTCAAACGCATCAGTTTTAGTAGATAAGCGATACCCCGTGATGGTTTCTGTTGGTTTGAGCAGCTCATAATAAACTGCACATAGCTGATCCCACCAAATGCTAAGCAGAAGCTTCGAACCATGGATATTCCGCTTTGCCGCCCGATGTTCATAAATCTCCGGGCTTAACTCACGATATTCTACGATTAGTGTTATCGTAGTGTATCCACTTTTCATCGCCGGTCACGATACGATGCAAAAAATTCTTTTCGTTTCTGCCGTTCCCACGTGACAAGATACCGTTCGACGTCTCTCGCCTTCACATCGTACAGTACCCAATGTCCTTGCTTTTGAATCATTCCTATTGCTTTCAAACTTTTCGAAGCTGACTTGTGATCAAGTCCTAATGATTCTGCAAGACCACCTTAATTTTAACATGAATCTTCATGAAGTACTACCTCCAATTCTTCATCTTCAAACTTTTTTGGTGCACCAGAGCTTTTTGTATTCAACATCAAAATTATTATTTTTGAAGCGTATAAACCAATATCTGCATGTTGTTTCCGACAGAGCATAGTCGCCATAATTATCAACAAGATTTCTGTGTGGTTCAGCTGCAGGTTGCTTTTGAATAAAATAGTGCAGTAAAATTCCCTGCAAATACACTTTCTTTGGCACGAAATCCGACATATATATCGCTATGAAAAGCAAAGTTGTTTACACTTCGGCGAAATGACATACACTGAAATTCAAGCTCATTTATTGTACTTACTTATATTTGCGTTACTATGTGAAACTACACGCTCGCAGTTCTGGGAACCCAATCTGTTTGAAAAACAGCTGTTTTACACACACACACACACACACACACACACACACATATATATACACACACACATATACATATATATATGTATATATATATGTATATATAAATGACGTCATATATTAAGAAATGGACAAAGTCCGACAATTTATTTATTAAAGACATAAAAAGAACGTTAAACATAAAAATGTCTTTTAATTAAATATATATATATATATATATATATATATATATATATATATATATAAAATAGACAGATTCATTTATAATACCCATATATATATATATATATATATATATATATATATATATATATATATATATATATACTAACTTATAAAATGAGACCGATCATTACTCTTATTTTCTTCTTTAAATATATGTGGAATCCAAAAGTTTCCATGACACGATGCCAAAACAAAATAATGCACTAAGAAAAAATTCACTATTCGATGTAACAAAATAGCGTTAATTATATTCTTCATAAAATATCGATTTTCGAGGTTTTGTGTCGAATTGCTTTCTATGGTCAATGCTGGAGATTCACAAAATGGCGGACAATGACGCCTGCATTGAATGGAACAGAAAAAAATACTCATTAATTTTGTCGACCAATACATTGCTATTAAATATTTTTGCTTGACTTCAATTGAACTATTGAACATCTACTGGTTTTCGGGTTGCAGTCAGGTTACACTTAATATATATTTTCTAGTTTTTTTTTTTTCCAAATACAAAATAATAGAAACTATGCATATGATTAAATATCATATTCACGCTTCTTAAAAATTGTTCAAATCATAAATATTATTTTTTTAAATTTAAATTATCGTATAATCGTTTGGGTTTTGCAATACATGAAAAATTTCTCAATTTTTTATTTTGTTTCCATTTTTTTTTTTTTTTTTTTGTCCGTACAAGGAGATATTTTCTATTATATGACGTGTCGCTTCAGCTCGTGATCGATTATAGCTCTTCAAAACATCATATCCTTATTAGCTATTAAAATTTTCCCGTTACTAACTCTCCCAATCTCTGTTCTTGTTCTACCATCCATTTACTCAAACTCTTTTAGTAGGTTACATGTTATTTCTTCTGCGTCTCTTTCTTTCTATATGTCTTGTGGGTGTTAAATTCTACAAATCCTCTTTCCTTAATAAGCGTCGCTGACATTTCAACGATATTTCTGTTCTTTTCGTAGAAGTGTTCTTTTGTTTCCATTTTCCTTAACACATTCACGTTGTCCGCATGTTTCTCCCATGTCATTCTAATCCATCTGTAGAAATACGCATCTCTTGCTACAGGCTTCATCCTTTGTGAGAAAATTGCCCAGCAATTATTGCCATAGAGGATAAGTTATACAGGGTGACCCCAAAAAACGAGAACTTTTTAACAATCCAATAAAACCAAGAGTAATGGAAGAAAACTATTTTATTCATAGTAATTGAAACCTTAAAACATGATATTTAAGAAACGATGATGGAAGTTTCATTTTTTAAAAATTACGTCCTGTAGATGGCGTCCTCCTGTAAGAATGCATTCTTGAAATCTGCTGTTGAGATTCCTCATTGACTGCTGCAACATCTCAGCTGGGATACTGTGTTTACACAACTCGACCAAGACCTCTGGATGAGTTAAAACAGAAAATTCAAGATGAAATTCACAGTATCCCAGCTGAGATGTTGCAGCAGTCAATGAGGAATCTCAACAGCAGATTTCAAAAATGCATTCTTACAGGAGGACGCCAGCTACAGGACGTGATTTTTAAAAAAATGAAAATTCCATCCTTGTTTATTAAATGGCATATTTTAAGGTTTTAATAACTATAAATAAAATATTTTTCTTCCATCACTCTTGGCTTTATTGGATTGTTCAAAAGTTCCCGTTTTTTGGGGGGTCACCCTATATTACACAGCAGTTCAGTAAGCTTTTTACATTTCTAATAAAATTGAACTGTTTCTTGATTACTTGCTTACCTTCCGGAAGTCATCTTTCTCTATTCTTATGCTCCTTTGTGTTACCGTAGTCCATGTTTTGTCATCTGTTTAGATTAGTCAGGTGAGTATTTATGGCTCAATTTACTTTTAGAGTAACTGTTGCGAAATTATTATTGCTATTAATATTACTCAAAGTCAAAGCGTATTTTAGAAAGAAAGAACCACACGAATGAGATATTTTGTAGCAAAACTTTTCTATATTTATTGTAATAAGGGACAGAATTAGGGAGTATATTGACGAAGGCTCTAATAAATAGAGTGACCCACAAAGGGGCTAACAGCAAATAAGAATACACAGAATAAAAGAAAGGTACGCATATATAGTATAGCATAATGTGGATAATTCTCCAAGTGTCCAAATCGAAGAAAGTTAATGCTTAACTTGCCTATTTTAAAACGATAAAGTTCTTCGCTTTTAGCTTTTATTTGCGCGAGTGTATCTTGAATGAGACAAAAATAATGGTTATTATAATAATACGTTAAAATTAATGATGGGTTTTGTAACCCATTAGTAATGTTAACGTATGTTAATAATGTATGTTAACGTGATTATCGTGGTATTAATATTTTAATAAACCCCTTTGTATGGTTTAGGCAAGGAATGAAATATAAAATATTTGAATAATGTATTTAAGCGATATAAACATAAATGAGATCGTTGATGTTATGCATCTTGGTTCATCCGATGCAAAAAAATTACCAAAAAAAAAAAAATAAATAAATAAAATAAAATAAACACTCTATACGAAGTTATATATTTGATTTTTCTGATCTATCTATTTAGGTGTTTGTGTATGTGTGAGTGAATTAGCTATGAATCCTCATTCATATCACTGCAGATACTTTTTTTTTATGAATAGTTACAAATTGTACGCCATATGATTTCCGATGCGTACTCACTCGAGCACCGAGTGTTGGATGAATGTAGCTGAACCTTTCAGGTTTCCTGGCGAGAAATGAAATCACTGTGACACGCACGAATCACAATGGTCTTTGTATCGCGGTTTCACTATTAAAAACAATCATGATAAATAAAAATAAAATCCTAAAGAAGAAAGAGAAAATGTATTCAATATCGCATCAACTTGTATAGTATGTGAAGACAGCAGACACGCGGATTTCTAAAACATGACTGAAAAACGAACACTACCTAAACCCAGGAAGGCATTTGATAATTTGTGTTTCATTTTCAGACAATAAAATAAGTGGAATTTTAATTTTAAAATCTATGACAAGTGATACCAATGAAATCACACACACACAAACACGCACACAAACACACACAAACACACCCAACACACACACACACAGGTGCGCGCACACGCCTGCCTGCCATCAGCTTGGCTGACGGTAGACTCCAGGAGAGCAACACTATGCTTTCTTGGTCTGACGTTTTCCTTGAATCAATAGCTGCATCTACTGCAAGGAAAGCTGTATCACTGTGCATTGTCAGAAATTTTTCTCATCAGAATACATCTTGACATTTACAAATCTACTATTCGTAGGTGCATTGTATACTGTTGTCATACCTGGTCTGGTGCTCTTGCTGTACATCTCGAGATTCTTGACCACATTCTAAGAAATATCTGTCATGTAATCGATCCTGACGTGGCATCTCCACTTCAGTTATTTTCTCACAGACATGATGCGGTTTCCCTTTGTCTTTAATGCAAATATTTTCACGGCAACTGCTCTGACGATTACATGAATTTAAGCGTGCTACTAGACTGGAATCTAGGTTTCATCCGTTCACTTTTAAAATAGTTAAATATAACCGCCATTTCTACTCCAATAGTTTTTTCTCGTACTTCCCACTTGTGGAATTCACTTCCCTTTTCTTGCTTCCCTGATAAATAAATCTTCAAAAATTTAAAAGCAACGTCAATTGCCATCTTCTGTCTTCTTGAATCTTCTTCATTTTTTTGTCCCTTCCCCAATCCTCCCTATTCTAATGCTTCTCATTCTCTTTTATTCCGTGTATCCCACAGCTTACTAGTGGCATACCCGCCTTGCTTGGGGTGGAATAATTTTAAAAATATTATATTTATTATTATTACTACACCAAATGTTATTTTAGTAAATACTCATGTTTGAATAAACGCCCCGTTTTTATACAGTGTAAATTATGTCTACCGTCATGCACATTCGTGAGATTTAATAAAACACTATACTCTCTGATGGGTTAACAACCCGTCCCCTTTCGTACGATAAACCACTGAGCCGAAGTGCTTTAGATCGCTTTAGACACAGGGATATTTTTATGTAAGTCCCGCGAATGCTCCAGGTTACTCAACGTAATTCACAGTTTAAAAAGGTCTGCATCTATTCAAACATGGGTGTTCATTAAATAAACCTTGAATATATATATATATATATATATATATATATATATATATATATATATATATATATATATATATATATATAAAACCATACAAGGGTTTATTAAAATATTAATAACACGATAATCACGTTAACATACGTTATTAACATACGATAACATTACTAATGGGTTACAGAACCCATTATATATATATATATATATATATATATATATATATATATATATATATATATATATATATATATAAATAAAGACAGACCACGTTAAGATTCCATGTAATAAGCTATTTCACCATAACCCCTTTAACAGGGTTCTGGATCATCAGACTTTACTTTGTTAAAGGGGTTATGGTGAAATAGCTTATTACATGGAATCTTAACGTGGTCTGTCTTTTATTCAAACATATCTGCTCTGAATTTTACATTGAGCTCTCTGGATATCATCCTCCTCAGGTCTACCCATACGGATTACCTAAGTTTGCATAAACTAAATATATATATATATATATATATATATATATATATATATATATATATATTTTATTCGATTTATTTTCAGCAGAAAATTTCATTAGAAATAGCAATTTAGAAGGAGAATGTATATTCAGCCTTTTGGAGATTTTCTCCTAGTAAGTCTTTTAGGCACAGTGTGGTAATTGATAGTGGCTCGGATTGATGAATCGGAGAGCCGAGTTCGAATTCCAGTCGTATCCATTACATTCACTTACGTGCCAATACCCTTGGTGAAGGTATGAATCCTCGTGTTCTCCCCTCAGCTATGGCAACTGGTCTACCGCAGAAAGAAATGGCAACCTACTGCAGGAAAAAATATGCCTCGTCAGTCATGTATTGCAAGATATAATCACCTAAGCGTGTATTACGAAAGGCTGACTGAAGTTTTTTGGTATCTGGTGGAAATTTCTGAAGGGGGCTGCTGAATGTTCCGAGGAATTTTTATAAGAATTTTATTCAGAGATTTTTACTGTCCATATATTTTTCCTTTACAAGGTCTGTGTGCTGAAACTTGTCCGTACGGATTATTGCCTAAAGTGCTTTCAGCTAAATCTTTATCCATTTGTATTTGTTTGGCGCGTATTATTTTCCTTGTATATATTTAGTATATGTTTTTGATTCTATAATAAACGGTGTTGCATCGGAGAATAACAGAAAATCATATCGACTGTGCTATATATATATATATATATATATATATATATATATATATATCATGGTTTGGCGTCGCACGACGAAGATCAAGAAGCAGTCTGTTGACGTCAATTATAGACACATTTGTGGTTTATAAGGCAAATGCGGGACAGGAATACAGGGTCGTAGCAGTTGCAGCTGAATTTCCGACCTGCGCACGTTCCTGAGAGCGGCCCTACAGGTATTTTCAAAGGAGAACACAGCGTGGTTGGTGGTCATACGCCCGGTGTCAGGGTTCTCAGCTAGGGTGGACCAATGACAGTCGTCAATATAACAAGCACCAAAGGATTTTTTCAGTCAATCATTGAATCATTACTTTGGTGGCCCTCTGCTGCCATAGCCAGTGGAGAGCTCGCCGTAGTACAAGATTTCAGGTAGGCGATGATTCTCGATCCTGGAGACGTGTCCAGCCCTGCATAGCGAGGACTTCAGTAGCAAGATCTCGATGCTGGTGATCTTGGCCTTTTCAAGGACTTCAATATTGGTGACGAATTCACTCCAGTGGATATTAAAGATTATGCGGAAGCAACGTTGTTTGAACTGTTCGAGGAGACGTAGCTGTTTCCGCTAATTGACCCACGACTCTAAGATGTGTAGGAGCATAGCAAGGACGATAGCGCTATACACATTGTTCCTTGTGTCCTTCTTCAGGTTGTATCACACATGCTTGCATAATCTACCAAATGCAATACTCGCCCTTCTCAGTCTGTTGACTTCCATCGCGATCCTTACATCTGACGTGATGGTACATCAAAGGTAGGTAAACCGATGGACCGCCTGCAGATCAGTCACGCAAAAGATTGTGTAGGGAGGACGGTACTCATCCCGAGGTGCAGACTGATGGATTACCACTGTCTTCTTTAAACTAACAAGTCCAAAGTGTTGAACAGCCTATGTAAAGCAGGAAGTGATGCGCTGCGAACCTCCTTCTGTGTGGGCAACAAGGGAAGTATTGTCCACAAAGCAGAGGTCTTGGATAAGTTGCTCCATGATCAACGTTTTTAGCTTTTAATTAAACAGGTTGCCGTCGAGACGGTAAATGATGTAGATTCCGTTCCCATCATCAAGATTATTCGTGGCTGAAGAAGTACAAGAAACTGTGGAGAGCCATGATCGTCAACATCCTGAAAGGAGACATAGAAGAAGTAATGAAGACTTTAAAGAGGACATTCGCGTTTGAAAATCTATACGTCTGACATGTAGGATTCATTTGCAAGAATTTTATTGTTCGTTAATGATATAACAGGCGAAGGATAGATCGTCCTGTGTATGACAAGAAACTACATTCGCTATCAAAGACTCCGATCGGAAGAAAAGAGGTTTTGAAGAGACTGGAACCACCTCTTAGTTGCTGTCGTTCCCAGGTCCACCCTCACCCGAGGTGGTAACATCTGTTATGGTCCCAATGGTTCCAACCATGGGCAGATAGTTAACCTCTAAATTGTAGTCAAAACACTATGAAAGTATAAAAAATTCATTTTAATAGTAAAATTAATAGCAATGCATTTTTGAAAAACAAATTAGCAGCATTATTTACATTATTCGGACTATTGTCCTCATCTTTGTTGCCATATTTATCACAACGTTTCGGCCGTTGTACGCTCCGGCCTTCTTCAGATGGTTGGAATGTCGAACCTCGATGCTGGTGATCTTGGGCCTTTTCAATACCCGGTTAAGGCAGTGGAGAACTTTCAGAGGGAAATTAACAGGAGATAACTGATAACTGAACTCCATCAAACAAGGCACGTGGAACGAGAACAGTCTACCCCGGTGAGCGAAATAAAGGGTTCAGTTCCAACCACCTGAAGAAGGCCGAAGCGTACAACGGCCGAAACGTTGTGATAAATATGGCGACAAAGATGAGGACACTAGTCCGAATAATGTAAATAATGTACATAATACCTCATCTCAGAAATATAGACAGACTCTAATTACCAGCAATAAATCTTTGGAAACGTAATTGATAATATTCCCCATGGAATTACATTTCGGTATATAATGACCCTTAAGAAGTCCATATGTCGTTAAGCAACCAAAAAAACATGATGTATAGAATAAGTTTGAGAAAAGCCTTATGCCCTGCGATAATACTCATGCTGAGTGGGTCAAAAAATTATGATAGTGAACTACATTTAAAATGGTAAGATAATTCTATGGTACTTTTCATTTTTATTCTAAGTTAATAAAAAAAAATGATTTTGGTCAAAGATCATAACAATAATCTTCGCTGACGCTAATCTATTTTTCAAAAGCTCGTCACTTGTGTCCAGCAGAATTCTTAGCCTGGTTAACGTTCCGATATCGGACTAAATGACCAAACTTCAGATCAATGACAGATAGGAAGAGCAGAAAAGAAATAGGGAGATAGACCAGCAAAAATTTCTTAAGGTGAACGTCATATATTTTTCAGAGAACATTATTTTCACGTGATTTTAAATGGGAAGTTATGGATCTTCTTCTGCTTTCTTCTTTATTACAAAGTATCGATCATTTAATGAGAAACCATCCAATTACATTTAACATTTTTCGTCATTCGATCAACTTGCTAAACAAGAATCAATACTCATAAATGTTTAATTATGTTTTTGTTTATATTTTTGATGATTTAATTAGTGAAAGGGACACTCCGAATTGCTATTGATCATTATGATATCATTTTTATCAAGGAAAGCTTATATTCAATTACATGTACCTTCTAATTCTATTAAGTCGGATTGGCACAAATAAACATTGTTTATTTTAACACCATGGCTTTGTATAAATGTATCTTAACAAACGACATTTCCCTTATCATAAGCCAAACAGAGAAATCTGTATGAATCTCTTCTCTTTCTATACGCCACGTCTCTGTTCAAGACGTCAGCGATCACGGCCCTCCATAATTTCCTATCCGTTATAGTCTTTAGTAAATTTGGATTTTTTTTCCTATTTGTTATCTCTCCTAAACCTTTTTCTACCATCAAGTAACACAAGCTCGTTGGATATGTTATGTGCTCTTTCTCCCTGTTTTTCTTGCCATCAATATGTCCTGTGAGTGTCGAATTTTCCAAGCCCTCTTTAATGAATTATAATCTTATGATTCATTACAAGCAGTTTGCGTAGATAAACTGATGAAAGAATGAAGGCGCTTCTGAAATATGAAATCGGTTTAACTCGCTTTTCCATCAATATCAGTAAAACTCTCTATATTTCTGAGATGAGGTATTGCAATTGCATTATTTACATTCTTTAGACTCTTGTCCTCATTTATTGTCATATTCACAACGTTTCGGCCTTTGTACGCTCCGGCCTTCTTCAGTTGATATATGTTGGAATTTTGAACCGGAACCTTTATTCGTCCACTGTAGCAGATTTTTCTAGTTGCACGCGCCATGCCTTTTCTGCATATCCCAGTTTCAGTTAATTCCCTTTAGTAACTCAACTCTCTAAGTTTTTGTTCACATCTGCTGTGTCCCCGAGGACACTTGTCCTAGTAGATAAAAAAGTTGGTTGAAGTAATACACTGACTTGACTTAAAGAGTTGTGATTTCAGTACTTGACCACAGCAGTGACACATGAAATAGCAAAACTGTTTCACTTTAATTCTTTAAGCATCAGTCATCTTTTTATTACATCTGACGAAAAGACCTTTAGAGAAATCTATAGTCAGGTGAATAAAGCAATGCGTATAATTTGTTGGTAAAAAAAAACTTTAGATTATTATTCTCTTAAATGTATGACACAAACTATGGAACGATGCGTGCATGACGTAACGGTTACTGCACTTGAAAATGCGGTCAGCTAAGTTTAAATTACAGGCAAGGCTTTTACTTTCGAATAAAATCAGTATGAATCCAGCAGAGGATATTCACTGAAAATTCAACCAGTACGCTATCATCTGAACATATGTATATACTCTTTATCACAAAGGATAGTGAATGACTGAATCACTTTCTCTCTTTGAAGAGTTCATGGCAACTATTTAGATATTTTCAAAAAAGGACATAAAAATACATTACAGTTGAAAAGTTGGAAGCCGCTCTCAGAAATAGCATTGAATAAACTTAACAGAAGAGTGAAAAAATTGAAAAGAATCTCTCAGTCATTGAAAAAAGAATGGAGTCAATTATCAAATTTATGCTTTGAGAAACTTTTGCAACGAATACTAAAAATGTGTGCTGCAGTAATCAAGTTTAAAGGAGGATATTTTGACGAGAGAAAAAATTAATCATAATTTTTTTTCTTTTTTTCATAATAAAGTTTCTAATAAAAATCATGTCTCAGTGTTTTTAACCATATTATTTTCTTTTATTTAAAGTAGAAAAAGGCTACTTTTTGGGCCAATTAAAAAATATCAGGGGTGTCCTCAAACATTTGATCTCTAGTGTATATTTTGATTACATTGGTAGATTTTAACCATACTGGGGTATAATATATTTCTCCTACTCTCTTAAACGTTTTATTATTTAAGTTTCGATTATTTCTGTTTTCTGTATATTACTGGTGATCATTGTTTTATTTGTTACCTCTCATTTCTTTGTCATTTTGACGTAATGGCTACTGGTTCAATACTGACAAATAAAAATAGAAAACAGTTTTTTTAGAAACGGTATGAAATCATTTATTATCTCCCACCAAATATTAATTTTAATAATAGGACAGATTTGGCTGTCTAGGAGATTGAAAACTCTGGATTTCAAAACAAGATTGGTGTGGAGCAAAAATCTCTACTCTGTAAAACCTACTTCTTAGGAAAACTAGAGAAACATCGTATAGTGTAGTGAGGCTAATTTCTACATGTGGCCCCACATAAGAATCTACATGTTTAACCCAACAGACATATTATTTTTGGGCGTTGACACCGGCTAGTACTCACGCGTGGATACGATAGTACAAATACGCAAACATTACACTGCAATGCGTTATTCAATTCTTAAATCTGTTGACACAGTACGGTAAGAGTTGTAGGCGGGTAAACTGAATGTGTCAGACGTAGTCCCAGCAGGTTTAATGTTGGAAAACTTTTTTGAACATCTTGCAGAATATGTTGAGTAATTCGGTCATCATTAAAGCGGGTATTCTTCAGATAGATCAGCATATAAAGATGCGGATCTTTAATTTTCCTTTCCTAGAGTCTAAAATTTAAGGAAAGTTGTCACGTATGGCACCTATCCTATGATGGTTAAGTTTGGACATGGGTCTTGTGGATTAATACAACCTGAAAGATGTTCGTTATTTCTAACTCGCCCACACAAACGTTCACCTGTTACCGGAAATTGACCCTTTTCTTATCGGTAAACACGAGAGAGCGTCATTCAGACACTAATATGGCGCTCTCGGGAATGACGATGTTGTAATTGAATTAGAGATATTTCCGTAGTCCTGATACAAGTAAACAATTCCCTCAGCACAATGTTTGCATTATTGTTGCCGCACTTATTCTGATTCTTAATGTGGGTCTCATGCTGAAATCTTTCATTTTAACGTTCGACAATCATATACTCATCCATCCACCCAGGTTATTTTCTACTTTTAAAGATGTTCATTTTACGACTGTTGCTGACAATGGATTATCTACGTGCAACATCTTCAGTATTTCTCTGAAATGGCCAAACAACATCTGGAGCGTTCATAATCTGACACCTCTTAAACGGCACTTATTTAACAACAAAAAAGAACGTGTGCTCCTTCGTGACATGACCCATGCTTGCACTCAGCTCTTTCATCACACATCGTCTTATTGAAACATGCTTCAACGTCTGAAGGTCGGTCTCGCACAGTGTGCCGGTATGAATTTTAGTATGTTTTAAAATGGCGACAGTCATCTCTGTAATGTACATTATATAACAAAATCACCATCGCTGTTGAGGTCTCTGCAATTATATTTCCCAACTCTTTAGAAATAGATATATCACACGAGAGGTTTCGAATTCGTGCCCAAGTTGTAATATTGGGTCTCTCTAATATCTTAATGATTACATAATAAGCATCTTGAAACTCATCTCCTATTTAAGTAAACTTTCTTGATTTATGCTAGCATTTCTGCTTGAATTTCAGAGATGAGGAGTTATTATCGTGTAGACTATCTTACGTGCAGATTATTGTTCTCATCTTTGTTGATGTAATTACAAAAATTTCGCCTCTTGTAATTTCCCGCCTTCGCCAAGTGTATGTCGATCCCTGTAATCTTGTTCGTAGTTACTTCGGAAGTGCGCTGGTCAAACTCCATGCCTCCGGGTAGAGAAGATCTATTTCGGAGGCTATCGTCCCGGGAGACAGCTAACCGACCCCACTTTTTACGGTATCAACGGGGAATTTCTGGCCGAGCCTACGGGCTAGGATACCCTACAATAAACTCGTCCTTGTGCCACATCCCACCGCGTGGGGCGGCTAGTGAATATCTTACACGGACCGACCTACACCTAATGATGACCGGAGGACACTTGGTAGCATGCTATGTATAATTTCTTAGGATTATAACTTAAATGTCGAGAAGACTATATCAGGGCTATAATAGAATCGTGTCTATCTCTATCTATAAAAGGCAGGATGTTTGTGTTATATGTGTGTGTGTGTGTGTGTGTGTGTGTGTAACGAATGCACGGCCGCAATTTTCGACGGATTTGCATCAAAATTTACATGCACATGCTCCAAGTTAGCGAGAAGGCCAAGACCGACTTTGCATTTCCCAGTGGAAATAACCGATTTTTTCATGCTTCTACGGCAGTTTTCATGTAGTTTGCGGTCATTTTTTACTGTCCAGAGTGAGAGCCTATAGCTGGCTCCCACTAATAGACAGGAAGATTCTATTGGCCAGCGTGAGAGCCAACAGCTGACTGACATGAATGTTAACTAGCATTCTAGCATGCAAAAAAAATCGATAGCTGCATTCGTCACAAGTGGGAGAAATTTAAATCTGCATGGCACTTTACTCCAGTTGGCTCATTCGCTTGCTTAAACTCAACGTTTTGTGATTCCGCAGAACTGGGTTGGGAATGAAAAAGTATTTGTTGTTAACATTCTTTTTTCATTCGGTTTTTCCAGTTCCGAGTCCTTTTTTAAAGCTGATCATTTTGTGTTCATTTTGTTTAGATTTTTTTTTCGTAACAGATTTAATGTTTAGTATAGAGCTTCAAAAAAATTCGCAGTGTGAGATAGGCAAGAAGTAAGGCATGTAGCAACATCAGCACGGCAAAGGGTACTCCTTTAAAGGCAAGGAAGGGCAAAAATATTTTAAGTCAAGTGATAGCGATTGCTGTACGATTCGTACGATTTTTGAATCAAGCACGGGTAACGCCGGGCCATGCTGCTAGTTTTAAGATAAACCTACTTATAATAACGTATATTACTGGAATGCATTGTATGACAAAAAGGCAATTACACGACAAGATGAATTTATTGTATGAAGTATACAAAAGTATGCTCAGAAGGCTATATGGCAAGCAAAATAATGCATGTGACCAAAAACTTTACAGCGTGCAATATTTTTTTCGAGAAGATTATGCAGAGGACATTACAGTGAGATTACATATCACTTGTTTCCTGATCAGGACTTGGTTTTCGGTTCCGTCTAACATTTACCTCATTCTTTTCCACTCCCAGTAGCATTATCGGATTAATTGAGGTGAATTAAATAAAAAAAGAAATATAATGTGGAGACAACATTGAAATGATTATATACGGTATAATTGTCTCTTTACAATTAAAAAAAAATATTACAAACGCAAATGAACAGACAAACTAATTAAACTAATTACAAACTAAATTAAACTAATTTAATACACCTCTATATAAACACCATTGTTTGCACGAAGCGCATCAAAAGGTTAATCGATTTCCTGCCATGTTCGGTATAGCATAGCCTCGTAAATGGTGGCAATGGCATCAGTGATATCCCTGTTCGATACAACATATCTTTAACATAATCCCATATCCATGGGAGTGATTACACGTGAACGAGATGGCCAGGGAATTGGTTCATCCCTTCCAATCCACCGGTCTGTTTGATTTAGGAACGCACAAACATGCAGTCCTTAATATTAGGTGCACCATCTTGCTGGACAATGATGGTTGGTTGAATGTCACCTAGTCGTGGTGTCCCATTAATTGCCTTTGTCATATAGTTTTTAAATTGTAATGAGATTTTATGGACACCCTGTGTATTTCGTATATGAGGAGAAGACTATATGGATGTTTAGCAGCATGATGTAGACGACGAGCAGGGTGACTAAATTTACAGTATGCTGAATAAATACCAATAGGCCGATTATCTAAAGCATTTAACTGAATTATTTCGCACATACGGATCTTCAGCGACTAAACCGATTCCTCCAGTGAATTCCGCCGAGAAGTGGCTAGATACCAAGCAAGATTGAAAACAAGACCTGTCAATGAGCAGATGGACGGACGTCATTGTGTTCTTGTTAGGTCAACGGTCATCAAACCCAATGGGTGATAATGTGCTCCATAATTATTTTTATAGTCATTGCGGTGATGACACGATATCACTGAGCGGAGATCTTTCCAAGACAGAAGGCGAATATGCAATGTAATGGGTCCTGATCTGGAATCTCGTCTACAATCGCTTTCTCACAGACGTGTCGTGGCTTTCTCTCTATCTCTTCTATAAGTATTTTCACGGCAACTGTTCCAACGATCTACTGTCACTGGCTCCCCGACTGCATGAATTTAAGCGAGCTACTAGGTTGGCAACTCGGTCCCACCCTTTCACTCTCGAAACGGTTAAATGTAATCGTCTCTTCTACTCAAACAGCTTCTTCTCTCGCACTTTGCGTCTGTGGAATTCCCTTCCTCTTGTTTGCTCCCCTGATGACTATAATCTTCAAATTTTCAAGTGTAATGTCAATCGACATTTTCTGATACCTTGATCTAGTTCCCCATCCTTCTCTGTATCCTTTCCTCAAACACGCATCTTTATTATTGTTCTTAATCCTCTGTAACCGTTTGCGTGGTAGTGGCACTCCCGCTTTGCATGGGGTGAAATGACTAAAAAAAAAAAATCAGAAGACATACTTTTATGAAATCAACGGTCACATATCTCTGACCAAGGTGAGCCTTCAATTTGGAGGATATAGGCTGTGAAACCAATTACACATCAATGAATATGTTTATGTGGCTTAATATGTGGAGGGAAATAAGCCACATTCAGTCACCAGAGTGATGGTGATAAGGATGATTAAAGTATTTCGATTGAGATCGATGTTATTATCATTTGATTTGTGTTTGGACTGTATGAATGCAAACGACTAATAATTTGATAAGTAAACTAAATGTTAGTAATTACTGATAATAATAATAATTCTTAAGTATTACTGGCAACATTTCGCACGGCACGGCGTTTCTGCTGCCCTCGTCAAAGATAAAAGATCCACTTCCCCTACTGTGCATCTGTGCTCGATTTCGTTCGAGTTCAATATGGATAGTTTGTAAGACCATTATGCCTACCTCTTTTTTATCAACAGAACCTTCATGAATAATTCATCATTTTAGCGCCTTCAACGCTTAAAAGGAAGATCTTTTAAATGAACATGTGATCACCACAATTCTCTTGGACTTATAGACCCAAACTCTATATTCTTTGGCTATCCTCTGTTATTGACTGCCATTTTGGAAGATGCTGTCGGTAACGAAGTCATTAGAAAATTGTTTTCGAATGTCATAACTACTAGGCCACTGAGTATGAAACATCGCAGTGTTGTGTCTGACAAATTAAGCTCTATAATTACAAAAGTGTAGCTATGATACATCTTTGTTGTTATGGTGACCTATCTACATTAGAATGAAATCTTCCTCCTTCTTAAATACTAACCTGCGAGACATCCTAAGGAGGCAGCGGAGACGCAGTGTAACCTGATGTTCGGACGGACACATCTATCTGCTGACTACTAACACTCTTATTTTGTATATATATTCTGTTATTTCAATACATTCGTTCAACCTATCTACCTTCTTTCCGTGTCTTTCTTTCTAGCTATTAACAGGCCACAACATTTGTTTTGTCTCACTAGCGATCAGGTTTCGAATACAGGCGACTGTTAAGATTTAGAATGCTGGTAGGGAGATTGGCGAATACAACAACACCCACTGTGAAGTGATTAGCTGTGGTCAAATAAAAAAATAATTAACAGAATTGTTCAAGAAACAGAACTGACAAAGTTTGCAATAAGCAATTAAAAGAAAAAGAACAGGGTAAAACATAACATGAAGTAAGCAAACAATATATGCAAAGCAAATTCACAGTAATAAAGCAAAAATAACTGTAGTATATATATTTGATATTAATGAGCGTTTCCACTATTCTACTAATTTAAGTGACAATGTTAAGTATATAAGGTGATCTGGCTGAGCCTCTCACCTTGTTTTCAGTTTGTCATTCACTCAGAACTAATTTTATTACATGCATCCTTGCAGTATTTATTCTCTAGGGGGATGTTACTCGATCTATTATTGTAGCCTGCTTGATGTGATAATTATATAAATATGTAATAATGAAGATATATCATTCCACAATCGCAAGTGACATTATTGGTCATGGATGTTTGAGGAGGCATGGTGGAATAATGGATATCAGTTCGGAATGAGGAATCGGAGAGCCGATTTCGAATTCTAGTCGAATCCATTGTTAATACCCTTCATTGTTAATACCAATCTCCAGCTCCCAGCTATTGGTAAATAGAAGGACTGACCGGATTCTATAGCCTTGGATGCCAACTGGTCTACCGCAGAAAGAAATGGCAACCTACTGCGGGAACAAAATCTGCCTTGTCAGTCATGTATCGTACGATAGATGATCGCGTGTATGGCGCATAACTGATGTTTGAAGAGTAATTTTTCACCATGAAAGAAAAACTCAATAAATGTAGTCACAGTTTTATTCCTTTTTTCTGTTTTCAGTCTAACATTTGAAGAATAAATTGGTTAGATCACTAAGATAAAACTTTGACAACGATGCAAAATCTCATCAAACTACTAAAACGAATGCGTCATAAAGGTCAACAGAAAAAAAAATGCAACGCTAGGGAAAGTTAAATAGATTGAAATATATCAGCTTTGATCTGAGAACGGACCAAGATAAATGATTAATTAACAAAAATTACGCTAAGATCATATATGTAGCACAAGTTATGTTGAATGGTAGACAATGAATTTTCTACTCATTGTCTACAATTCAAACTATTTACAACATATGGAAAAAAGCAAGATGAAAATCGATCAGATAGAACGTTTTAATGGTATGATATGACAGAGATATTTATTGATATATTTTTATGGCTTATTAAGTTTCCATTGAAACTCGGTTCTTCGCTTAACGAGTCCTAGTCGTTATACACTACACGAACGACATACCAAGGTTTACAGCACCTGGTGTTCCCTAGGTGTAACCTATCTAGTTGCAGATCAAACCCGACGTTGTTTAGCTTCGGTTATTGTACTGGAACTGGTGTATCAACGTAATATGGCCGTTAGCCAACAGAGATAACTATAGTCACGGTCGTTATGGAAGGTAGGTATTACATATTTATTTTGATTTGATAAATTTATATTTCCCAATAGTGCATATTGCATCAAAACATACATTTTATAGTAAAAGATATAAGATTATGAAAAGAACACAAAGATGGTATTTCTAATTAACGGACTCGTCTGTAAAATCATGGGTTTACTGAAGATGATCTTTTACTGTAATTAATGATGGATGGAAGTGCGTTCATTAGAGAGCAGTTTGATTATAACTCGTATTTCTCCTTACTCAAAAGTCGTACTATGCCAACGGGGACCGGTTTTTGTTTCCTAGGTGTTTTATAATGAAACGTCTATTACTACAAATTATCGAGTTCAGTGTGTTCAATAAGGGGCCCACGTTTTCAGTTTGGCAGCAATAACAACAGATACGTCAGTACGGTTCAATACATCTATTTCACCTGCCAAATATAACAACAAAAATATAATAAAACAAAAGGGATTATAAATTGGGCCCCCGGAATGCTTCATTATCCTCACTAATATTATTAATAACTATAATTTATTTTATGCAACATTAGGTATGTAGAAATTAGCTTAGAAATTAGTCAATTCCTAATCTTCTCTAGAGAATTGAGAAAAAAATGAACACTAAGAGCCTCATCAAAAATTCTAACTCGGTTCGTCAATTCTAGGATGATCACTTCTGTCTAATCTCCATCACACCGATTCGAAAGTAGATAATATTGTTCTTCTAAAATACCGGCTTAGAACGGATCAATTATCGTGAATCCGACAGGGCTTTGCAGGATGATACGAATTAACCTCCACAATTAATCCATACTTTGTAAATAAGAAACCAAAAGAATTTATTGAACACCTGCTATCCAAAGTAAATAAATCGAAACTAACAGGTAGCGATAGCTTTGAGGAAAATACACCTTACGATGTAGATATCGATGTGGGGTGGGGAGATTAAATAAAGATAATATATAAAAATGTAGATAAGACAAAGAAATCTGGAAAAAGATTACAAAAGATGCAAGTAATTCATCCTTCAAATAAAAAAAAAACGTAAAAGCAGTCAAAACAAAAGCGAATGGTTAAAGCCGAAGTGATGTTTTTTGATGGAGTCATTTAGAACATTCTGTTTACAGCGAAGGAATGTTTTCTTATCGGTATGTGCAAGAGGAAGCAGAGAAAGGATTTTTCAAAAGCGTTTGATCGCAGGAAAAAAAAAGGATTCTAACAGTCGGCGCTATTGTGTGGTGCCAATTAACTGATAAATCTATGAAGAGAAAGCTCCCTCAGGGCACAGTGATGAAAACATCGACCTCAATCAATTAAGAGCAACTTCTCCATCGAAATCGTCTTCCCTTTATTCTTAACGTTTGAAAATAATTGTCCTTTTATTTGATTTTATTCTTACATTAGAATTCTCTATGGTTTATGTACGAGATGCTATTCATGTGTTCGGGGAATGTGGCTATAAAAATTATTTAGACTACACTGGCGTTTTGGATTTAATCAGCTTCTCGCCGTCGTAGCGTGGTTTCCCTGTGTCTATTCTACAAATATTTTCATTTATTTGTTCTGATTAACTCCCCTTTTTGATATCGTGAATTTATAAATTGCCAGTTAGTTCTCATAAATTCAGTTGAATTTGCTAGATATAACAGCAACATCTATATCAATAGTTTCCTCTTTTACACTTCTTGCCTGTGGAACTCTCTGTTTCGTATTTTCCCGCCCATTACGATTTTCAAAGAGATAGATGCAATGTAAATCGACGTTAGCCATCTTCTTAAATCCTGTTCTTTTTATGGTCTTTTCTCCTCGTCAACGTTTTCTCAGTTTCTTCCACTTCCACTAACTCTTTTTAATTCCTCGCTTAGAGTGAAATTATAAAAAAATATTAATTTCCTAGATTTTCAGTTTATCTGAAGGTTCCCTAAAAGTTTGCCATACTGGCTGCCACAAAGTACCAATCACACAGGGTACTGGTAAAAGTCAGTACTACTTCACGAATTTTATCGGACTATCAAACTGCGCCCTCAGTTTATTTCTCAGAATTTGTACAAAAGAAGAAAAAAAATTCAGTTTCAACTTAAGCTCTATTTTCCCAAAGTTTATAAAATAAGAAATTTAAAAAAGAATTCATCTTACAAATAAAATGTTTTCAGGTAATATGTCGAAACGGAGATATTTGTTCACATTTGCTGGAAGCTAAAAGGAAATAAAAAAGTAAGATAATTAAACATATATATATATATATATATATATATATATATATATATATATATATATATACTACCATTAACATTGGTTTGACGAAATCTATGAATCACTGGTCACATTATTAGGTATACTTTAAAGAATTGGGTTGGTCCGATTTTTATCTTTAGAACTGCCTCAGTTATTTTTGACACGGATGTTTTGCAAGCACTCATGTGGAATTGGGGCCCATGTTGTTATAACATCTCTCAATTCTTCTGTTATATTCCGTGCTAAGAGAATAAACACGCAACACCAGGTGGATACTAAAAGAAAGGTTTATGGTACACGACAAGTACAATATGAAATACGGTACAGTTATACACACAGGTCAATCTAGTAGTGAGTGCCACTAATTGGAAAGTCGTCGTCGTCGTCGTCTCTCTCTCCTCTTCCTCAGTCTCTCATAGACGGTTGACTTTATAGGTACTTACTAGCTATAGTGTAATCATTCATGGGGGTAACTGGTTATTCCATTACATCATTTTCCAAATTGATGGCTGCACATTCCGAATTAGAATCAACCTGGGCATCAATCTCCAAAGATGATTTATTGGATTTAAATCTCATGACTGTGAAAATCGTTTTAAGACAGAAAAATCATTGTTACGTTCTATAAACTCGTTGTGATTTGTATTAGTGCTAAGTTCTCATGCAATACACCCCGAGATTATGAGTCTACTGAAGACATAAATAGAGACAATACATATGCAACATACAATATATAAAAATGTATATTTAGGTATCAATAATTCAATGAAAGTTTAATTGAAATTGACCGAAAAGTTCTTGCTTAACTTTTTTTCATATTTATTTCTGCTTACATATTTAACTTCTTCTAGTAATATTCCTTATAGTGACGAAAGATGATCGATGGACTAAATTACTGCAACGGAAATTTGATGAACTTTAACTAGTTCCTCCAATAATTAATCCCGATATACGATAACTTATACACAAACTAAAAAAAATTGTAATTAAAAATAGACAGAACATAGCAGTCGATTTCAATAAAACATTTATATATATATATATATATATATATATATATATATATATATATAGTTTTAAAGTGTCCTATATTTATGGGATAAAGTGCTCAATATCAGAGATAGAGCGTATATAAATATAAAGTGAACCTTGAAGTCAACACTCAGAGATGACAGGCTGTTTCCTGCTAGCAGGAAACAGCCTGTCGACTCTGAGTGCTGACTTCAATATTCACTTTATATATATATATATATATATATATATATATATATATATATATATATATATATATATCGCTTCCATATTTCTTTAAAGACGAGAGAAATATTTATTTAAATTTGTTAAAAAATATGTACTTCTGATACACTTGTATGTATTTTGTTTGCCGGATCGAAATTCTAAATATGTTTCACTAGATTGTTTGTTCAAATACTTTCGGCCACTTGACCACCTTCAGAGAAAAGTTGTTTTAATTAGGTTAAATCATTTTTCTGACGGCATCTTATTTTCGATAGTTTTAATCGTTTTCTGTGTTTTAGCGTTATATTTGAATTATATTTTCTTATCTGGTCCTCAGTCATATATTTATATCTGAAACCAATAATAAACAATACTTGAAAGGAAAGAATATACAGAAACAATTTAAGAGACGGCTTCAAAGCTATATTTCCGTCGTCTGCAATGAAATATGATATGCAAAGAATAGAATTTGCTGATAAACCACAAAAGTACACACACACACACACACACACACACACACACACATATATATATATATATATATATATATAAATGTGTGTGTATCTGTGTGTGAAGGGAACGTGAACACGTGAACTATGGTGCATTGCAACTCATTTCAATCCCAAGAGCAGAGCAAAGGAATTCATGATGAAATATCCATCTTCTCCCACCTATTATAATCAAATTTTAATTGACTAGCATTTCCTTTGCAAAAAAGACAGGCGCACACACGCAAACACATACACGAGAGAGAGAGGAGGGAGAGAAAGAGTGCGTGTAAGTCTGTGTGTGGAGAATGTGTGATTGTCCGAATGTATGTGTGTGTGTGTGTGTGTGTGAAAGAGGTATAGCGTGTGTGTTTCTGTGCGTGTAATATTGTGTATGTCTTTGTGTGTGTTCTAGGCACACATGTGATTAGGTTAGGATAAAAGGTAAATTCTGAATAAAGTTTATAAATCACACCGATCCATGTAGAGACATTAATTAATTTCTCTTATAGAAACATAAATGATGCCATTTTCAGTTTTCATAATAGACGAATTCAGACATTTTCCAAGAGATAAAGTGACAGCAAGTCTGCTTAATTCTCCCGCCCAAACTTGAGTATTTATATAATTTTGCAGTGGTGTCATCTTTAGTTTCAATTATTTCTTGGCTCAATATTTTTTATTCGAAACAATAATTGAAAACGTTAATCCAGTCTATTTTATATGCCACCATTATCATAGGTACCTGTTAGAAATGGTAGTCTGAGTCGTCCGAGTTTTTTCTCACTATTCAATAAACAGAGAATGTCTTAATAAATGGAGTTCGGAAAATCATTTAAATAATCAGCACATTTAGAATATAATTAAAGAAACTGTTTTTTTTTTTTCAGAACTACGTCACCATGAATCCTTGCATTTTCTTTTGACGGTGGCAAGCATGAAACAAAAAGTATGGAAACAAAATCTTGCATAAATTAAATGGAGATATAACATAACTGGTATAAAAATCGAAATAACCTTTTCACTCCATCATCTTATCCGAAAGTACAGTACATCGTAAAGAAAAATGAATAAATGAAACCTCATGAATTTAACTCGTGACCTTTTCTAGATAGGTAATCTCTTTTACTTAAATTTTAGTTAAGTTAATATGGGGTAATATTTGTTCCATTCGAAAAAAGCACGCATGTATTTAAAATGAGCATGCAAAATCTTAAACCAACCCAAATGATCACCCTTTCCTGGGAAAAATTTTGAAAGTAATAAAGAGTGTGATTTAATAAGCTAGGGAGGGCGTCTTAAAGTTTCTTCAAAAGATGAAATTTCTTTGTATTAGGTACCTGTTATAGGGTTTTTCTAAGCGTAGCTTAGATGTAGCTCAAGGCCGAAAGAGTGCATTACCCAGTGAGGATCGAACTCACGACCCAGGCGGAACTGATCTACAAAGACAAGCTTGCTAACAATTATACCACGTCGAAGTACGCCCCCTTGTTATGGGAGTAAGTTATTCTCCATGTTGTTTTAGTAACCTTGCAAAGACAGGATTACTTTCGGATTTGCGACTGAAATCTCTTTAGATCTTACACAAACTGCCCAGTGGGGTAAAAAATATCTGGTAACATTCAATGCTCCGAAGACCATGCTAGTTACATTCCATCATTACCGATCTGACCCCGGACTAAAACCAATCTGGATGAACGGCGGCCCTCTCGGGGAAGGACCGTGGCCTTGAAAAAGTGTTGGGGTTCAGCCTCACGTTCGACCTCAAGTGGAACTCATACGAACGATCCATTGTTAACAATGAAGGTAAACTCGTCGGCTCTTCTGTAGCGCTCCAGTAAGACTCCTGCTATTCTCTAATCTTTATAAGAGTCAGATCAGGCCAAAAGTCAAGTACTGTTGTCATATTTGGGTGAGAGCTTCCCAGACATCACTCTCCAGGGTTAACATAGTTCAAAAGCATCTTCAGAGATTGCCCACCCTTCAACCTCTCTTCCACAGGCTGGATGTGGTAAGAATCTTACTGCTCTGCCGCTACTTCCACGGAAAGTGCTCGGACGAACTACATTTCTTGGCCCCGTCGAGGCGAAAATGTACAGCATTACCATGCCAATTATATAGTAGAAAACTACCCACATTGAATCCATATCCCATCGATGAGAAGTAATTTTCACTTGAACAGCTTCTTCCTGCGAACAAGTGTCCTGCAGAACTGACTTCCAACAGGATGTTTACCGATCACTACAGTCTTAATCTGTTCAAATATAGCGTTAACAGTTTTCTTCCACTCGTATACATACAAATGGCCTGGGCACCTCGAGGTGGTGTAATCGTTAGCAAGCTTGCCTTGCTAGAACTATTACGACTGAGTAGTGAGTTCGATACTCACTGGGTACTCCATACTTTCGGCCTTGTGCCACATCTGAGCTACGCTTGGAAAATCACTACATACAGATGGCCTCCAAATGAAACTCTCTATTTTGAGTGGACCCCGGGTCTTGTAAATAGTGAACCTCGCGGTAAAAAAAAAAAAAAAAATAAAAAAATAGATGATTTTCCTTTTCCTACAAAAGAAGCGATATCCATTGCTCAGTTTGCTCACGTTTATCATAAGGACTGATACGTTGATGAGAGGCAGGATAATTCCAACGTAATTTGAATGTAATTTCAACGTAATTACATTGTAATTTCAACGTCACATAGAAGTTTATTTTTCTAATGATTCAGAAGACTGATCATTTTTTATCTATGCAATTTATTTGAATTACCAAATTTCACTCATTTACACAATTCGTAGTTACTAACTAATCATTTATATTTCCTTTCCTTTTCAGACACTATATTTGTGTTATAGTTTTTATGTAGACTCTACACAGTTAAAGAATTTTCAGTGACTTTTCTATGTATGCATGTGTTACTAGAGCAATTTAGACTCCAGTTACATTTATAACTACGTTTATGTCTTGTAATTTCTGATTTATTACGTTTGTCAACTGTTTACTCTGTTAAATTATTTTTCTAATTTTCGGCCTCAGCCTCTTCTCAGTTCTGGAATATGTGATGGCATAAGGAACTTCTCATATGGCTATCTTTCTGGCAAGCTGTTTAATCATAATGTTATATATATATATATATATAAAAGAATGGAGAGTTCAGCGTTCAAAACATTAATTCAAAACAGGGCTCAATACAATAGTAGAGCAATAAATATTTATTTATTATGCAGTGTTACATTAGAACATGAACATACCCACTACACAAACGTACATTTTGTTTCAACGTTAAAATTTTTTAACGTTTTATTAGGTGGAAAAACACGATGCTACTAAGATTAGTACTTTTTTTAACGTTGAAAGAAAATGAACAGTTTTGTAGTGGGTATGAGAATATTCTAATGTAACACTGCATAATAAACATGCTAACGTGAGTTAGCAGATATTGACACATTTAAACGTTTAACTTAACGGAAGTTATATATTGATATCGAAGAGGTAGAGGAGAAAAAAAGCCATAGAGACAAAAAGAGAGAAGGAAGTCATGAGAGAAGGTGTCACTTATTTTCTTTGTAAAAAAAAAAAACTAGAAACAGACGCTGTTATTTTGTTTTACTTTGAAAGTATTATTTTGGGGGTTCATAAAGATTATAATGTTTGATATAAATTTGAATGTCTCTCGATTTAATTTGATGTTTGTTAGTGATTTAAAAAAAAAATTAAATTTTGGGGATTTTCTATGAAATAGTCGATTAGAAAAATATTCATAGAAAGTACATTAAAAGTATAAAATTCTATTTTAAAATATATGTTTACTTCTAGTAATCGTTTTTTTAATCTCTTTAAAAAAATTTATTTTTGATTATTAAGTTGACATCTCTATCCGTTCGAATTTTGTTCATGAATTTAACTCGTGACCTTTTCTAGATAGGTAATCTTTTTTACTTAAATTTTAGTTAAGTTAATATGGGGTAATATTTGAAGGTAATATTAAAGATCTTGCTCTGTCATATACTGTATACACACCCATGCAAATATCACATATACACATGTTCCTTTACATGTGCAATCACTCATACAGGTACCCATGTACTGATATACACAGGTAATTTCATTTATAAACACCTACCTAAATATCAAAACTTTTACCAATTTAAATATTTTATCAATAATAATTATTAAAGTGTAATATATTTCAATTTAAATTAAATTATCAATTTCAAAAATTTCCCTCCATATTATAAAGAATTTTAAACTCACACTTCCAATTGGAGAATATTAAATGAGAAGATGAGATAAAACACTAATAACAGGACTGTAAGTCCTTCTTTTATAATATTCTATGTGTCCATGAATATACACATGCACACATATTCATATATCCGTACACATACACACATACATATACATACGTATCCATATATATACATATATTCACATATACACATACACACACACATATATGTGTGTATATACACATACATACACACATACATATGTAGATATACACACACATACACACACATACACACACACATATATATATACATATATATATATGTGTGTGTGTATGCGTGTGAAATTACTTTTGTATATATCAAAAATGTTATCAATGCTGTATTTTAATAATATTGTGCTCTATATGAAAATACCTTCTGCACTTTTAAATATTAAATTCATATATGTATATATATATATATATATATATATATATATATATATATATATATATATATATATATATATATATGTGTGTGTGTGTGTGTGTGTGTATATATATATATATATATATATAAAAATCCCAGGAAATTGAATGCCACTTCAGTAGAAAATTTTACAATTTCTATGTTGACTGTACAGCATTATATTACCATATATATATATATATATATATATATATATATATATATATATTCTTCTCATCCTTTAAAACTTTCTTCCAAACTCTGACTCTACTGCATGTCTAGATGTGATAGAAGAACATTATCGGTCCACAATGTGTGACGTGGACCACAATACGGAAACAGTTCAGATCTCATCAGAAATAGAACAAGGAGGAAGAGCAAAACACACTCCATTTAAACTCTGTGTTTTGTTTTGAATTATTTTTCTAATTATTGTCAGTCCTTCAATGTATGATGGCATAAGGAATTTCTCATATGGGTATTATTCTTGCAAGATGTGTAAGGATGATGTTGTATATATATATATATATATATATATAGGGTCTCACCCACAGGTTCTGACTCTCCAGGTGTGATCGGCTAGCCGAAGCCTTTTCTCCCTTAGCGAAAGAAGGTGTCCATACAGGCGTTTCTTTGTTGGGTGTTCCTTCCAGCTGATGTCCAATGCAACTCGGAACATCCTTGTGCATGTTCCGTCAAGTGATGCTTCTTTGTGTTTCGTCGGTGTCCATGTTGGTGAGCCGTAGAGCAAGACAGCTTCTCATAAATAAATGAATACATATATATATATATGAGAAATTACTAGATTATAATTCGAAATTTAAAAGAGATGTGACTTTGGATTCTGAGAAACAATATTTTAAATATATAATATGAAAAAAAAATCTCTATTTTATTTAATAGTTTTTATTCCGATTTTTTTCTCTCATTTTTGTAATACACCTTGGCATTAAAAAAATACATTCCACGAAATCTCCTGCATCACCTTCGAATAATGAAGTTGACATTTTTTTTGTGTACTTATTTCTTTTTAGGAAGGTAACATTCACGTGTAAACTTTTATTTTCTGCTACCCCAATTGTCTGAACTTTTTCTCATAAATCGAATCTTGCAAGCCACGCTATCCTTTATCCAGCTATCAGTAATAACATGGACTTTATAGACAGCCTGAAAGGGGATGGGTGGGGGAATGCGTCCCCAAAACGTTTGCCATTCGCAGACGCAAGCACAAAGCTGACGAAGAAATATGATAAACATTTTGAAATAATGTGCGCAAGCGCAGAGCAATAAATTGTGACCAAATTTTCGCTACATTTCAAAACCTCTATTTACTTTATATCGATCTCATTTCACTTCAGCTTCGCACTAAATCTTTTGTCCAGACGACAGTGTAAATTTCAGTCACACTATCTTGTTTTCCGATATTCCGTTTCCTTTTCATAGCAAAGCGTTGCACTGCCTGCTCGATGGTTGAGTTAGTTGCGTATCTGTCTGTAGTAAACTGTGATGGACGCGGGAAGATAAGAGGCCAGATATATAATGTCTTACAAAGCAGATATATTTTTAAAAGACATACCAGAATAGGTTTGGACTTCATTTCACTCCAGACATCAAGGAAGACCAGTGCATCAGACAGTACACTTGGAAGCTGTCCCAGTCACTGAATGCAAAAGTAAACACTGTAGAAGCCCCCTAAATTGTAATTACTTGTGAAAAAAAATCTAGTATACAAGCAACTGTAAAATAAACAGATAATGACGAAAAATATATATAAGAATTACTGAAGGACCATCGATACAGAGAACCTATGCACACAAAACATCCCTTATAAATATTAAATACGTAAACAGCACAACGCTTTCTAAATATATATGGGAAATTAAAAAAAATACCAGAAAAATGTCTCGGAAAATAAGGCAAACATCAGCAGCCTACAACAACACATCCAAAGCATGTAAACCTTTAATGAGGAGAAAATAGTCATAATTACCTTCTCAAATCAACAGAAATTACTAAATAAACGATCAGAACTTTTCTTGAAATGCAGACAGGAAAATAAATTTTTAGTACGTTGCTTAAAAATCGAAAACTGAAACCGAATAAATATCACTATGATAAATGCAAATCTAGACACTATATAGGAATTTTCCAAGCGTAGCTTGGATGTGGCACAAGGCCAAAAGTAAGGGGCACCCAGTGAGGATCGAACTCACTACTCCTTCGTAATAGTTCCAGTGAGACTAGCTTGTTAACCATTAGACCATCTCGATGTGCCCTCTTGACACTATATATAACGCAGAAAACGCAACAGACTTATTAATTAACAAATAATATAACCAACCCCCGAGAAAGAAAAAAAAATAAACAGAAATCTAAATAAATATATTAACAGGTTAAGTAAAAGCTTAATAAAACTAAGAATGCACGCATAAACACAAGTAAATGTAATGATCAGCAACAAATATTTAAGTAAATAATACATAAGGAGTAAAATGTTAATAAATAACACAATAAAATCGCTATAAATAACAGTATTCGGATCCACAATTATTTCAGCTCATTAGCCTCTAGAATAATTTGGTAAACATAACCATTACTGCCCACCCAATAACCGTTAATATAATAGACATTATTACCCATAATGCACTTGTGACTACCATATAAAAATAGCCCGGTGGCTAGGATCAAAGTGTAGTATCTGCGCTTTGTGAGCTGCCGGATCGGGTGTCTGTCGAACTCTCTGCTTGCAGAGAGGAACCCGGACGAAGCTCCGCCGAAGGGTAGGGTTTCATTGGGGGAGGTTGACGGAACTGGCCCGCCTCGGCGGGTTTGGATGGTTATTTATTTTTGGTTGGGCCTACAGGCTCAGAGATACCCACATTAAAAAGTCCTTGTGCCACAATTCGATCCCCGTGGGTGGATTGATAAATACCGTCTATAAAAAGAATACCCGCTCGGCCCGGTGGCTAGGATCAAAGTGTAGTATCTGCGCTTTGTGAGCTGCCGGGTCGGGTGTCTGTCGAACTCTCTGCTTGCAGAGGGGAACCCGGACGAAGCTCCGCCGAAGGGTGGGGTTTCGTTCGGGGAGGTTGACGGAACTAGCCCGCTTGGTCGGGTTTAGATGGGTTTTATTTTTGGCTGGGCCTACGGGCTCGGACATACCCACATTAAAAAGGCCGTGTGCCACATTCAATTCCTGTGGGTGAATTGATAAATACCATATAAAAATAGTCGAGCTAAAACCAAATACAAGCATGTAACATACTATCACCACTTAGTGTTGATCTTGGTGTTCATTTTTACTTTTACATAATCGATCTCTGATATTAATCACTTTACGCCTAAATATAACATAACTTAAAACTATAATTTTATCATATATATATATCAGAGAAGATGAAGAAATATAGTTTTAAGGTGTACTATATTTATGAGATAAAGTGGCCAATATCGGAGATAGAGCGTATGTAAATATAAAAGTGAACATTGAAGTCAACGCTTACAGGCGTCAGGCTGTTTCATGTCTGACAATTACGTCCAGCATGAAACTGCCTGTCATCTCTGAGTGTTGACGCCTATGTTCACTTTAATATATATATATATATATATATATATATATATATATATATATATATAAACCTAGGTAGGTAGTTCCTGGATCTTTAGAATTATTTTATTCCTTTACTCTACTTAGCGTATTGAGAACTCTACGTTTTATCTTAGGTACTCGCTTGTTTTTTGTTTTTTTTTTTGGACTGGGAATTATATATATATATATATATATATAATATATATATATATATATATATATATATATATATATATATATATATATATGTGTGTGTGTGTGTGTGTGTGTGTGTGTGTGTGTGTGTGTGTGTGTGTGTGTGTGTGTGTGCCTAGAAGTATGTAAGGGACTCAATTATAGTGTGAAAAATCTGATGACTCGCATGCAAAAGCGCCCAAATTGTGTAGAATGCTGATGTCAAGGGAGAAATAGTCTTAATTAAATTTGGCTGCATTTTGCAAGTGCAGACTCAAAATATTCCGAGAAGTGATGCCAGAAATTTCTGTTTGTTTTATTCGGATTTCTTATCCTAAATGACATCCGAGAATCGAGACAAAGGAACAACTAATTAAAACGAATAATTAAAACCTCATTTCCTTGTATTAATTAAATCCTGCCATGTTATCTGGTGCCTGATCGTCCTGCTCGCTCTTTTTCCACTGCCGCGGAAACATTTTCTAATCGTATCGTTTACAAGTCCAAGGAATTTATTTAATTGAGCTTTCGGTGTTTTTATACAGCAGAGTTATCACTTATCAAAAATAAATCCAGTAATTAAAGATGATGAGCTAGCTCTTTCTTTTAAGAACTGAAGCAAAATAGATCGTTCATCCAAAAAACAAATCTCGTGGTGAGGGCAAGGTAAGATTGATGGCAGAAAGAAAAGATTATCTGTCTATATCTCCAAGATGAGTTATTATTATTTACACTTGACTGTTATCTTCATTTTCATCGCTATATTCACAACATTTCAGCCGTTGTACGTACTCGCCCTATTCAGGTGACTGGAATTTCGAACGGTATCCTTATTTCGCTCACTCAACTCTCCTCAAGGACACATCGTCCAGTGGACAAAGACGCTGATTTGATGTAGTGACTAGACCCAAAGAATTGTGAGTTCAATACCAATCTACAGTAGTGGTGAACCAAAAAACTTGGAGAGTTGTGTTAAAGAAAAATAACTGAGACATTCGGAAGAGGCATGGAAAGTGGAACTAGAAAAATCTACACGGTGGCCGAAATAAAGAGTTTGGTTCGAAATTTTAATCACCTGAAGAAGGCCGGAGTTTACAACAGGCGAAACATTGTGAATATGGCAATGGAAATGAGGATAACCGTAAAAGAAAAGATTATGCTATTTATTTATGTAACTCAGTTAAAACAGCCAGTGAGACAGATGCGCTTTCCAACGGCAAGTACGGTAACATAACTCTATCTACCTAAGATTTTAATCCCCGCCTCTTTCTACCGTTCTTCACAGTATAAGACGAGCAGCTCCTACTCAGTCAATCGAATAATATACAAGATATATTCTGCTTTAAGCGGTTTCACAGTGTGATTTTTTTCCTCTACAGACCTTTTTTCTTACTTTTTCCTGTTCTCCTCTTAGATGCCTTCTAAAGAAGTTCGATAAAATCAAAAGCGGCAACAGAAGGCATGTCTTCATTGTCTGCTATCACAAATGACCCTGTGGCTATTTCATCTTCGTCACATAAATCAAGGCTCTTTGCAATAAAATGTGCCTTTAATTCCACGTTAGGTGATAATGGCCACTCCTTCCTCACTTCACTTCTCTCAGGGAGCCCAAACATTGTAATATCTATCACGTTACAGACAATGTCCTGGCTTATAAAAATGATCTCTAAGAAAGCTACTAGTCCGCATAAAAGAATATTAGCCAAGAGTTATCGCTCATCTAAGCAAAATTGTTTAACCTCTGCCTGAAGGAGAAATTCTTTTCAAGTCGATGGAAGTAGTCAGCTGCATTCCCTGTTTCCAAGAATGCAGATAAACGCTCATTTCCATCGCAATATCGAACCATCAGCCTCTTAAGTGTCATCAGAAAATTCTTTGAAGCTATCGTACAAGAAAAAGGCTGTTTATCACTCAGCAAAGACAATCTCCTCAGTGACAAACACAATAAATTCTGCTGATTCCCTAACCGTCATTACACACGAATTCAATGAAACAAGACAATAAACACATCAGGAGGACGATTATCTTAGATGTATCGAAGTCTCTTGAGAAGGTATAGCCTAGGTGGTTATTACATAATCACTGCAGTTACGAAATCTGACTAAGAACACACTAGGGCCTTTAGTGAATATATTTCCAGATGATACAACAGTGTGTGGGTGCATCTCTAAAAATCTAGATGATAGAGAATGGCAGCAATTGTCTCCTCTTATCTAGATCCAGCAACGCAATATCAGATTGTAACATTCAATACCTACAAAAATAAACTAGTAACATTTTATCAGCATCAAGAGCATGCCTATAAAGAATAGCGGCTGTAATCTTCAGCACCTGGTGAGACACAAGATTAATTCAGACCTCAAGTAAAACCATCGCAAAAAGATACTGGAAAAATGGTCAGTTCCTTGTAACATTGCAGTAATTATCTCAGAACTACTTTTAAGATGAAGATAAACTACATCTGGCAGCAAGGTCTCTGATCGCGACGATTTGAGGAGCGTGGAACAAACCTCGTAATTGTTGTTGTTCCTTCGCCCACCCTGACACGGGGTGGTAGTACCTGTTAAGGTTCTAGCTATGGACAAATAGGGAACCCCCAAACCGGGGTCAAAACACGATGAAGGTATAAAAAATATGGTTTTATAATAAAAATACCAAAAATGGTTATTTTACAGCAAAAAAAAAAAGACATTCCCAAAGCTTCAAAGAAACTTAAATATTGGCATTAAGATGGCGAAGGAGAGTGATAAGAATGAACTAAGCATAAACTACAAGAATACAGAATGCATGGTCATCATCAAAAAGATGAGCCCCAAATGAAACTTACAGGTTGGGGACACTAACTTTTCAAGCGGGTGCGGAGGCTTAAATATCTGGGAAGTCTTTTGACAGAAGACGGTAAGTGTGACGCTGAGCTCCTTAGATGTATTGGAATTGCCAAAGACGCATTCCAAAAGCTAGGCAGATTATTACGAGACAGGAGGATTTCGATGATTACAACGAAAAGAGTACTGAACTGCAAACTGATATCTGTCTTACTTTACGGCAGCGAATGTTGGGCGGTTTCCTCAAAGATGAAGAAGAGACTCCAGGCAACAGACGTATGGTTCTACTGAAGGATGCTAAATATACTGACTGAACACGTGAGGAAATTTAGACTTAACACCAGAAAAAGGCAACTGAAATTTCTGGAAAACGTAATGAGAAAGGAGAGCTTGGAAAATCTGATAGTCACAGAGAGGGTAGACGGAAAATGGGGCAACGGAAAGCAAACCCGGGACATACTTAACGGGCAAGTGGATGACAGAAAAGGGTCTGAGAGAAAAAGACAAAACTTATTGAGCCCTACAAGCGACAGAAAGAAGAGGAGAGACATGATCACCTAAGTCCTGAAGGGACACATCACATAAAAGAAATACGTGTTGATATACCGTAAAACAGATAAACAAACTTATATGGTTTATATTTACAAGAGCCAGATGAGGTCAAAAATAAAATACTGCTGCTATATCTAGGTTAGAGTTCCCCATATAGTCGAAAAACGCGAATTTGTGGGCAATTGCATATATCTCACCTACGACACTTACCCATCAGTTAAAGTGTTGCAAACATCTTGCTAATCTATAGCTATTTCCACGGCAAATCTCAATCTATAAAAGGCAGGATGTGTGTGTGTGTGTGTGTGCGTGTGTGTGTGTAACAAATGCACGTCCGCAATTTTCGAGGGATTTACACCAAAATTTGCATGCACATGCTCCAAGTTAGCGGAAGGCTAAGACAGACTTTGCATTTCCCAACTCTCATCGATAGTGGAAATAATAGATTTTTAAATGCTTCTACGGCAGTTTTCCTGTAGTTTGCGGCCATTTTCTACTGGCCAGAGTGAGAGACAATAGCTGGCTGCCAAGAATAAGCAAGAAGATTCTATTGGCCAGCGTAAGAGCCAACAGCTGACTGACATAAATGTTAACTAGCATTCTAGCATACAAAAAAATCGATAGCTGCATTTGTCACAAGTGGGAAAAATTTAAATCTGCATGGCACTTTACTCCAATTGGCGCATTCGCTTGCTTAAACTCAACGTTGATTCTGATTCCGCAGAACTGGGTTGGGTTTGAAAAAATATCTGTTGTTAACATTCTTTTTTATTCGGTTTTTCCAGTTATGAGTTCTTTTTAAAGCTGATCGTTTTGTGTTCATTTTGTTTAGTTCTTTTTTCGTAACAGATTTAATGTTTAGTATAGAGCTTCGAAAAAATTCGCAGTGTGAGATAGGCAAGAATTAAGGCATGTAGCAACATCAGCACGGAAAAGAGCACTCCTTTAAAGGCAAGGAAGGGCAAAAATATTTTAACTCAAGTGATAGCGATTGCTGTATGATTCGTACGATTTTTGAATCAAGCACGGGCAATGCCGGGCCGTGCTGCTAGTGTTCCCATAAACTACATTACTAGGTTCTACCAGTTCATACCTTCACATCTAAAACATACCATGCAACGTACATTTTAACAATCCATCATCATTACCTTAGTATCTGTTTAGTAAGAAAGAACCTCCACTCATGCAGCTTCTGCCCGAGAACTGTTATATTGTGGAACATACTCCCGAGAGGATGCTTACCCGTCTACTGAAATATTAACGCCTTAACATCTAGGATTAACTGTTAGTTAAAAAAAAGTTTTTCGAAATTTGTCGATCCGATTAACTTACTGATATATTGTTATGATGTTGATTTGGGGTTAGTAGTTAGTAGAGACAAACGCCAAATAACACGTAACAATAAAAAGGGTTTTAATAAGTTGGTAAAAAGGTACAGAAATCGCCTGAGTAGTCAATAACTAGCTCAGCTAAGAACTTCTCTGTCTATCTGTCTTCCCCCCATGTCAACAGACATGTCACTATTTAAAGTCTTTGTTCGCAAACAAGTTCATCTTCAAGAGGGGTGGTAGGTTTCCGACACAACATATATTATCTGAAGATACTCTTAAATGAATAATTTGCTCTTCTATATATTATTCAAAGAATGTATCTCTTTCTGAAGAATCATACAATTTCCTGTCAGCGAATCAAAACCGTTCATCTTTAATACTGCAGTATTCCCTCGTTGAATTTACAGATTGTCTTGTTTTATCCTTTGATTATATTAGCAGAAACTTGATATATTCCACTGTGTTTGAGAGGATAAAGTTACAGAACGAGAAAAATAATCGTTTTTACGTCAGCCCTTATTATTTGCCCCGCCGATAATAATTGAAAGCCTCGTGTGAGTGCGGGTAAACAAAGATACAGAAGGTAAATGAAAAAGAACCCATTGACAGTAATTTGATAGAAAAATTAAACCTTACATTTGTCGACTAAAATGATAAAGAAAAATCATGCCTATTAAATCACTAAACATATTGAACAAATGATGTGTACAGAATTATTTCTTAATCGGCATGCAGATACAGGTAGAAAAGTACTTCACTGTTTGAAGTTATCGAATGATCATACACAATCTCCACTTGATGTTTCTAAACAGATAACGCACTTACAAGCTACGTGTATTGTTGTTCAAACAAAAGCGAGTGAAGCTTTCAAAAGCATCCGCCTCCTGTATTCTGATCCAGGGGAGGAGGCGGTAATCTTACACGAATCAACACCGATGTGGACACACGCATCTTGCAAAGAAACGGGAACTTTGTACAAGAAACAGTATATAATTATATTTATAGAGGATGAAGAATAACAATGATTGTTGTCGTGACGGATCAACTAATGTCATTTACTAAGCTCAGCTAAGTTTGGCAAAAGGCCACAAAAATGCTGTACTCAGGTTCAAAATCACTACTCAGTAGTAAGTTTCAACTTCAAAAAGATAGCTCGCCATTAATGCCACGCTGAAGAACTCAATATTTTGTTGATGTCGAGATGTTTGTTTCTTACTGATTATTATATATGTAGTGGTTGTTTTTACAGGTTATGTGATATATTATTTTTGTGTTATTGGTAAAAATTTGTTGGATTTATTATATTCTTTCCTTGTGTTCGTTGGTGATATGCGATCCTACGATCGTCGGCGCGTCGTGGTTTTGTAACCAATGCGTATGCTGTTTGAATTATTATTAAAGAAACATTGTGCAAGTGGTCAATCGTATTCAAACAAACAACATTAATAAAATGTCATCGAATTTAGGTAAAATTATAGCAAATATATATCAGTAACAAAAATAGATGCGAACTGTCACGTGTAGGCGCAAAGAAGCGGTACCTGAAAATGATGAAACCGACATGGCGCATAACAACAACAACAAAAAATGAATCTGATAATAGCTAATGAAAGTGGAAAGTATTCGGGGATTAGGCAATTTATATTTAAATATGTGCCGGAAAGCAGGAAAACGGCCCGAATTAGAGGAAAAGATATAAAATAAACCTTAACAATGTATTACCAGGACACACTCATTTTCTCTATCTTAGTCTCTTCACAATCTATCTATATATATATATATATATATGTATATATATATATATATATATATATGTATATATATATATATATATACACATGTTCTATCTATATCTATACATGATGTGTCTCTCTGCATCTATACATGATTTATCTATCTACCACACTGTATGGTATAATATCAATCTATAAGTCTGCTTGATCTATCTATCTATCTATCTATCTATCTATCTATCTATCTATCTATCTGTGCTTCCTCATGATCTATCTCCTCATGATTTATGAGACTTCATAATCTATCTATGTCTCTTCATGATCTATCTATATTCCCACCTCTCTCTAACACTTCATGATGTATCGTTCTTTCTCTCTCTCTCTCTCTCTCTCTCTCTCTCTCTATATATATATATGTATATATATATGTATATATATATATATATATATATATATGAAGAAATTTTGAAAAAACAAACAAAAATCCTTAAATGTAGTTAAATGAAAGAAATGTCGACGTCTGACGTTTCGGTTTATTAAACCTTTTTCAAGACAATATTCATCAAAAATACAATTCAGTTCAATATGACAAATACGATGGACATAAAAACACAAGTCTTATTCAGAACAGATAACTGAAAATTTTTAAAATGATCAGCCTTCCGTCTAACATGGTCACGCTGTCGTCACATGGGCGACGCTTTCATAACGTATTCCTAAAAGTTTGTGATTATTTTGAAATGAAAAAGAAAAAGAAAATGAAAAGAATTCTATTAGGTTCCAAAATTCTTATGTGTATGCTTGTCGAGCATCAATCTCGCTAAAAAAGGGGAAATATTAAAGAAACCAGGTCTAGTATTCACCGTGCGTGAGATGGATATTATACCTGCTTCATAAATCCTCCTGAGAACCTTAACATAAGCTTAACATTCCATTAAGGCCCATCATCTCGGGTATAGGCTCAGCTCCTCATAATATCGCTAGGTATTTAACTAAATTTCTAACTCCAATTCTGGGCACCGTAAGTAACGCACATATAAAGAATTCAGGCTCTCTTTTAAATAAGTTGAGAAATATTGATATAGATAACAAATTACTAGCTAGCTTAGACATCAAATCTTTATATACTAATATACCTGTTGATAAATGCATTAAACAATTAGAGAACCACCTTAAGAAAATTGACTTTTAAGTTACCTATCTCTATCTCGAAATGCATCAAATTATGCATCCTTTGCACTTCACATTGTTTCTTCCAATATAATAATATTTATTATAAACAAAAATTTGGTTTACCGATGGGGAGTCCTCTCTCTGGATTCCTAGCATGCATATTTCTAGAATTTCTTGAATCTGGACCTTTTAAAGATGTCATTCCACCTGATACACATTACTTTCGATACATCGATGACATTTTATTTATCTACCCACATAAGCATGATTTAAACGAGATTACTGATAGATTAAATAGAATAGAACCTACTATTGAATTTACCTATGAACTTGAATCTAATAATTCCTTACCTTTTTTTTAGACATATTACTCATTAAAAAAAAAAATAAATTAGAATTCAAAGTATATCGTAAACCTACATGTAAAAATGACTATTTACATTTTTTACTCTCACCATGATACTAATACTAAGAGGGGTATTGTTATTGGATTCTATTTGAGGGCTCTTCGCATCTGTTCATCAAAATATTTAAATGATGAATTTACATATATTGAGGATACCTTTTTCAAATCTTTCGTATCCGAGACAATTATTACAGAGAGCTAAAAATAAAGCGTTGAAAATTCACTCATCAGCGCAAAATGACACCTCAAAGGCCATTACAATTAGATCAATGAAAGATACAATTTCAGCTACCTCTGATAATATTTCGTTTGGTCGCATCTTTTTTTTACCAAATAACCATTTGACCGAACGTATCTCTCATAATCTAAATGCATTAAAAATTAGAACTACTATATTACCTACTAGGACTATCCGTAGTTTATTAAATAGCACCAGCAGACAACATATTACATCCGATGCTTGCATCTATCAAATATCATGCAAAAATTGTGACCTAAAATATGTGGGTGAAACAGGTAGTTCCTTAAAATCTCGTGTTTTCGAACATAAACGAGATATTCGTCTCGGTAATTTTAACAATGCTTTAGTTGTACACACAACTAAAGCAGATCATAATTCAATTTCGATTCCGTGAAAGTATTAAAATATTTTCATAATAAAAATCTCAGGAGGATTTATGAAGCAGGTATAATATCCATCTCACGCACGGTGAATACTAGACCTGGTTTCTTTAATATTTCCCCTTTTTAGCGAGATTGATGCTCGACAAGCATACACATAAGAATTTTGGAACCTAATAGAATTCTTTTCATTTTCTTTTTCTTTTTCATTTCAAAATAATCACAAACTTTTAGGAATACGTTATGAAAGCGTCGCCCATGTGACGACAGCGTGACCATGTTAGACGGAAGGCTGATCATTTTAAAAATTTTCAGTTATCTGTTCTGAATAAGACTTGTTTTTATGTCCATCGTATTTGTCATATTGAACTGAATTGTATTTTGATGAATATTGTCTTGAAAAAGGTTTAATAAACCGAAACGTCAGACGTCGACATTTCTTTCATTTAACTACATTTAAGGATTTTTGTTTGTTTTTTCAAAATTTCTTCATTCTGTCGGATTTATATCCATTTACACTTGCTTATATATATATATATATATATATATATATATATATATATATACATGTTCTATCTATATCTATAATGATCTGTCTATCTATCTATATCTAGACATGATCTATCTATCTACCACTCTGTATGGTATATCTATCTATCTATCTATCTATCTATCTATCTATCTATCTATCTATCTATGTCTCTTCATACTCTATCTATATGTGTATTTGTTTAAGATTGCTTAAATGCGTCGTGGAAACGTGCTCAATACGATATCACTATAGCGCATCACTATATAAACAATGTGGACATATAAATGTACACTGTATAATGACTGGCAGTTTCATCACTGAAGCGATCATCATTTAAGTCATGAAATTATTAGTCACCGAGTAGTGATGATTAATCTACTCATACAATATTGTTATATATGAAGACAGTTCCGATGTCGACACTGGAGTTTGAACACAGATCAGCAGAAAATAAACACAGGTCATCCCATTTTGAATAGGTAAATCACGTTATAGTAAAGAAATGTATATATGGGAATTAGCGTGTCGTCTAAATGATAATCATTTCTATTCTATTCTCTATTATTTTACGTATCGCTATTCTCTACACTACACACTATAATATTTCTCTATAATGATAGCTATATGGATTACTATTCGGATCACTATTCGAGCGAGTATTATCGAACAAGTACTATTAGTGCGAGTATTATTCGAAGGCGTCTGACACCAGTATTGTTCAACGGCGTTACTATAGCTGTATCTACGATAACAAAGACTCTACTACAAGGAGCATTACGAAAGTGACAACGAATATTCGTTGACATTACAAATGTGGCACTGAGTGCTCGTTGATATCAAAATATGTGTTTGCGTGTGATTTGTTTTGCGTACGTGTGTGAGAGCATTTTCAATAAATAATGTAACCATTCACATAGAATCTTTTCTTTTAAATCATTACTGAATGATTCGAATATCGTCCACAGACGCCTGCAGAAGCCCAAATCTGAATCCCTGTGAAAATAACAAAGATGAGCACATTATTTATTTATATATATATATATATATATATATATATATATATATATATATATATATATATATATATATATATTATGTCTTTAAATTCCTTGCGGTTTTAAGTCAGTGTTGTCTTTTTACTAGGCTATAGAACCCGGTCCTGCATTTTAACCTTAGCAGGGGCGGGGGAGGAGAAAAAAGAGGATTCAGACTTTTCCCAAGGATATTACCACGTAATGGATTCGAACTCGGCACTCCATTTCCTCAATCGAGCCACTATCCATTATAACACCGTGCCTACTCATAAGTTAAAATCTATTTATTCAAAAGGCTATTTACTAAGCTTCTCCTAATTTGGCACGTGACTAGTCACCAACTGAGAATCGTCGGTCACCTAATGAGGATCATAATCTCATCACCAAGTAATTGCCTCATCGAGCTTACAAACCCTACTATTTCATATGAATACCGATTTCTATACGATACCGATTGGAAATAGCTATAAAAAGCTGAGAGCATGCGAGTTTTAATGAACTCGGAATTTACCCAGTCCATCAAATGACATGAGATGTTACACAATGTCAATTTTTTCGGTGGGGAAACACGATCGTGTCCACTGGCGCCAATAGTCAAAATTTACCCAGTCCCCCAACTGAGATGAATGTGACACAATGTCAATTTTTCTGTGGGGAACCCTGGCGTGTCCACTCGGTCCAATGGTCAAAATTTACCCAGTCCCCCAACTGAGATGAATGTGACACAATGTCAATTTTTCTGTGGGGAGCCCTGGCGTGTCCACTCGGTCCAATGGTCAAAATTTACCCAGTCCCCCAACTTAGATGAGATGTGACACCAAGTCAATTTTTCTGTGGGGAACCCTGGCGTGTCCACTCGGTCCAATGGTCAAAATTTACCCAGTCCCCAACTGAGATGAATGTGACACAATGTCAATTTTTCTGTGGGGAACGCTGGCGTGTCCACTCGGTCCAATGGTCAAAATTTACCCAGTCCCCCAACTGAGATGAATGTGACACAATGTCAATTTTTCTGTAGGGAGCCCTGGCCTGTCCACTCGGTCCAATGGTCAAAATTTACCCAGTCCCCCAACTGAGATGAATGTGACACAATGTCAATTTTTCTGTGGGGAGCCCTGGCGTGTCCACTCGGTCCAATGGTCAAAATTTACCCAGTACTCCAACTTAGATGAGATGTGACACCAAGTCAATTTTTCTGTGGGGAACCCTGGCGTGTCCACTCGGTCCAATGGTCAAAATTTACCCAGCCCGCGCAACCGCAGGATCAGGTATATTTCTTGTCTATTCTTCTCAGCTGCGTTTCTGTTTGAGTTTCAGTGCCACGACTGAATCTCCCTCTGCCAGAAGACAGTGAGCTTGAGTATCGCGAGACAGGCAGCGGACCCACTGACTATGATGAGTTGTGTGGTTGTTGTGTTTTTGTTTAGGTTGTACCAGAGATTATTAAATTCTTTTGAAATGAAACCTAATAGAGTTTAAACGTACAAATTGGATCATTGTTCGTGAGCTATTCAGTTGTAAACAGATTATAAAAAGAATATCTTATTTCTAAACAGAATAACGAAAATCATCGAAAAAAAAATCCTGCTCAAGCAGAAATTTTTCAATTCGCCGATTTCAACTTGTGAAATTTATTATTTTTTATTTTTGTCTATATCATCTATTCAAACAAAATTATCGTTTCCCCACATCCTCTGATGTAGATTTTACTTTATGTAACTAACGTAGCATTATTTTTTAATTTATTAATTTTTTTCCATAAAGGAGAATTCATTTTTAAAAATATTATTTTGAACAGAAACTATATTGAGAAAAAAATCTTTTCAACGTGTTTTCTGAGACAAATTAAATGAAAATCCATTTAAAATACAATTTTAATAAAAGCCATACTGCGAAAACCACTCACACCCCATCCACCGTACTGCACCTCTTTGTACGCATGTTCTTTATTTTTTGTTTACCATAATCGAGCTGAAAATAAGGCCGTTCATAGACTATAGTATATTCCTATTGAACTGAGAAAGATGTGTGACGATTTTGTTATAGTTTTCTTTGAAGTTTTCTTTTATCTCTGGCTGTTATCGCTCACTGTCGATATAACAAGCCTCGTATTTTTATTACAAATGGCTAACGTTCTACTACTGCTAAGAGAAAGAGCAATTTACCGCTCGAGGTGGGATATAAAACATTTCCTGTGTTTCATTCTGATCTCCTGAGGAATTTCTTTGAATCCTACCAAACCTATTCCCAAACAGACTGCAAGGAATGCGAGAAATCACAAGTCGAGTTGGTGAGGCGGATTCTTGAAAAATCGGACAACAATTAGCTTATAAATTAACCAGTGTCTCGGAAAGGTAGAAAAAATGTATTAATCGAAAGACAGAAAGGTGAGATATAAAATATTGTAAAGCAAGCTAGAAAAGAGAGAAAAACAAAAGAATGGCGGTGTTACAATATAAAAATCGTCCAGAGTCGGAAAGTAAGCATATTAAATTTTTTAGTTTTTTTTTTTTTTTTTTTTTTTTTTTTTTTTTTTTTTTTTTTTTTTTTTTTTTTTTTTTTTTTTTTTTTTTTTTTTTTTTTTTTTTTTTTTTTTTTTTTTTTTTTTTTTTTTTTTTTTTTTTTTTTTTTTTTTTTTTTTTTTTTTTTTTAGTCAGGTGATATCTGGAGGTTTATTGATCTGTAATGATTTTCCCGTTTTCATTCCAAAGTTTCAACCGATTTAAACCAACATTTTTCATAGACCCAATTTTAAAAGTTTTCGAAATACATGGGTTTAGCATAAGTTGTGAGGTGAATGCGAAATCAAAGCGACTTTAATAAAACGAGTTCAAAATCGCATGGGATATATTTCATGCTTAGTTCCTTAGATGAAAAATTACGACTGAGTAGTGAGTCCGATCCTCACTGGGTGCCCCATACTTTCGGCTTTCTGCAACATCTAAGCTACACTTGGAAAAATAACTACATCGGCAGCAAACAGACAAGCCAAATGCAAACCGTCTTACGAGGGATTATGTAAATGATTATTCACAATATTTTCATGCGTCGGACTATTGTCCTCATCTTTGTTGTTATTGCTATTATCACAGCTTTCCGACCGTTGTTTTCTCCGGCTTTCATCAGGTGTATATCGTTCAGGTTAACAGTGAATTTCCAAGTGAACGGCGGTAAACTGTTTGTCGGGCATGTCGAGGGAAAAATTGTTTAGTTCTCCCCTTTATTCTGGCACTGCTCAGTTATTGCTCGCCCTGTTTTCCACAGAATCCAAGTACAAACTACCCGAATTAAGGATTGAACACTCAATGACTGTTTCGCGGAATTCACGAACTAACGCTTTAATGCACTTGACTATTGTCTCATTTTTGTTAACTGGATTGTATAAATCCCAAACAGCGCTAATATAGCTAATTTCGAAAATTATATAATTAAAATGCAATACAGACGATGGTAAAAATATCGTTGCAATGTGAAGTAGGCCAGAATGTGTATTAGTTAAAACAATAGTGAAGAATTCATTTCAGCGTTTCAATCACAGCCGAAATTCAAATAAACCATCGGTCAAAGAATAATCGGGTTATCTTCAGATAACCCGAATATTTTTTCCAATAAAGACAATACTTAACATGTTGTATTTCATGATGTATCTATATTCCCACCACTCACTCTAACACTTCATGATCTATCTATCTATCTATCTATCTATCTATCTATCTATCTATCTATAAATGCTCTCTCTCTCTCTCTTTATATATATACATATATATATATATATATGCATGTTCTATCTTTCTATATTTATACATGATCTGTCTGTCTCTATCTATCTATCTATCTATCTATCTATCTATCTATCTATCTATCTACATATCTATCTATCTCTATTTCTCTCTCTCTCTCTCTCTCTCTCTATATATATATATATATATATATATATATATATATATATATAATAAAAAGGCTTAAACACTAATATTCCATGGTCATAATTTATTCAATTGGAATCGTAAATACGATCCAATTCTTCAGACATACAAATTCAAAAAGAAAACATATATATATATATATATATATATATATATATATATATATATATATATATATATATATATATATGCATGTTCTATCTATATCTATACATGATCTGTCTATCTATCTATATCTATCTATCTATCTATCTATGATCTATCTATGTACATGTGTTTTTGTTTAAGATTGCTTATGTGCCGTAGAAGCGTGCTCAATACGATATCACTATAGCGCATCACTATATAAACAGTGTGGACATATAAATGTACACTGCATAATGACTGGCAGTTTCATCACTGAAGCGATCATCGCTTAAGTCATGAAATAACTCGTCGCCGTGTAGTGATGATTTCTTTTTGTTGTTATTGTTGTTGTTGTTATTGTTGTTGTTCTCGTTATTTTTGTTGCTGTTGTCGTTCTTCTATATGCCCTGTCTATTCAGGACATTCGTGATCATGCCTCTCCCCAATTTCCTGTCCTTTGCAACTCTTAGTAAATTTTGTCTTTTCGTCGTCTCTCTTAATCCCTATTCTGCCATCCATTTACACAAGCTCCCTAGGTAGGTCATGTGCTCTTTTCCTTTTTGTTCCTCTTGCCTTCAATATATACTGTGAGTGTCAAATATTCCAAGCCACCCGCCCCCCTGTATTCCAGATATGCGATAAGTCAGAACCTAGTATTCGAAACATGACCATTGAGGGCAGGAATCAAAACACTTCATTACTGAAAGAAAATAATTCATCCCTTTATTTAATATAATCCTCAGGGTCAGACTACCTATTGGTTATGACATTGTTATCGATGTGTCAATCGTACAAACATGTTAGGTTTTGAATATCCATGGAAAGACGTGAATATTTCATCTCCGTAATTCAACTTTGTATTTCACACAAGGAAGAAGACCAGAGAACGCCTCGGCCAATAAGTATCCATTTAAACAGGACTCATTATAGATTAAGGTTTACGGTCATATCACGTTGAAACATTGGTTCCCGTATGATTACCGGAGTTAAGAAACGTCATGCCTGGATATGCGGCTGGTGTAATGGATAATGGCTCGGAATTTTAAATTGGAGATTCGAGTTTCACTCCCACTTCTATTCGTTATATTAATTTTACGCGCAAATCATCCTGGGAAAGCTATGAATTCCCGTCTTATTATTCAAGCTATGGATTAATTAGTAATGCTTGTATCACTAAATCATTATTAGCTAAAAAGATTTTCTGGGTTTAGATAACCTGCAAACGGTTGATAATCAATTAGGAATTGTACAGATAAGCAGCATCATCTATTTTCTTTCGATTAGTGCGATCGTGTTTACTGTTCAGAGTGTGATCTTAATTTTAATATTTTTTAAAGCATTTCATCCCAAGCAAGGTGTGAGTGTCACTAGCACGCAAGGGGTTACAGAGAGTGAGAGCAAGAGTAAAGAGGCATGATAGAGGAAAGGATGAAGAGAAGGGCAGGAAATTAGATCAAGGCATCTGAAGATGTCGATTGACATTGCATTTGAATAGTTAGAGATTTTAGCTATCAGGGAAGCAAGTAAGAGGAAGTGGGTTTCACAGACGGAAAGTGCGAGACATGAACCTATTGGGGTAGAAGAGACGGCTACATTTAACCGCTTCGACAGTGAAAGGGTTGAACTGAGATGCCGACCTAATAGCACGCTTAAATTCAACCATCGAAAATAGCTCATCGGAGCAGTTACCGTGATAATATTCGTAGAAAAGACAGAGGGAAGCGACGGCACATTTGCGAGAAAGTGACTGTAGTCGAGATGACTGATCGTTAGAGAATGATGCATGAAATCAATCGCATTTGATACGAGGATTGAGAGAAAGGTTTAAAGCCCTACCAAGAATGGATGCAATCTTATGCTGGCATTTTGTTATTTAGTTAAATTTTGATAGGTTCTTTGGGCCAAGAATTTTTGAGCATCCTCCTCAGAAATTGAAATAAGAGAAATGGTTGTATATACATAGTAAATTGCATAATGGAATCAGGACACATGAAACTAACATCTTCAGATGATGAAAAAGATCAAGGTCTATTTTAACGTGAACACTGTGATAGAAGCCACAGTAATAAGGGTACTCTTCTGACACAGTACCCTTATTACTGTTGCTTGTCACAGTGTTTACGTTAAACAGACCGTGATTGAGGAATTGGAGAGCCGAGTTCGAATTCCAGTGGAATCCATTGCATTCACTTACGCATTAATACCCTTTGGAAAGGTATGAATCCACTTCTCCCTCCCTAGGTAAATATCAGGACTGACCAGGTTCTATAGCCTTGGATGGCAACTCGTCTACCGCAGAAAGAAATGGAAGCCTACTACAGGAAAAAAATCTGCCTCGTCAGTCATGTATCGAAAGATACATGACCGCCTATGTATGTATCGTGCATGACACATAACTGAGTGATTCTTACACATCCTTTAAATAATAACAAAATTTGAATCACAGGAGATTACAGGTCAAAGAACGCTAGAAAGCGCTCCAGCAGAAATATGACTGAAACAAAAAAATGTGTAGATATTCATCCGAATGATTTTAGACAATATTGTTTTTTTTTGTTTTTTACTATAATTTATCAACAATTAAGAAAAAGCAAACGTTCATACGTTTTTTTTTCTTTTACTGAATGACCTGAGTTCAGTTATATAACCATTTCTGATTTTCTATCTTGCTTAGTTTCAACTTTTCTTCATTTCTCTGCGCGTGACTGTGCGTGTGCCTTCCTTGTCCTTTCTCCAGTTCTGTTTCCTTAGGCATTCGTCCATTTTGTATGTAGCACGGATCAATGCAGATGTAGATGTCATCAAAACGAATTAAGACAAAAAAAAAAAGAAAGAAATAAAATCCTTCACACAATACAAAAAGAAAAACAGTGTAACAGCAGCCGTTTACTTATGGCTGCAGCTGATTCACGGCTGTAAATTCATGTTTGATATTTTTTTCTTCTAAATCCAACGCATTGACTGTCAGTCAGTTTTCTTTTCTTTTTTTTCTTTTTTACTTTCTCAATGTGCCTTGCGTGTTGCCACTGCATACAGTGACAACGCATTACAAGATTTCTTTTTTTTTTACTTTCTCCTATAATAAGCCGAGTTTCTGGTGCCCGGATTGACCAATCCAAACTAATGCCAATATATTGCCTCCTGAGCCGGAAAACGCGCCATACTTTTAATGTCATTGATTTTATTTTCAAGGGCCACAGCGAAACATCATTCTTGGGCTTACACTGGAATTGGTTGACATACTGGCAAACACTTATCACTTAGATCTTTCGAATTTTTCCCTTCAGTCTCTCTTTCCCGCTCTTTCTTTCTCTGATTCACTCATATGTATAAAATATATATATATTCTTACCTACCTATCTATCTATCTATGCAAATATATAAACGAATAATTATTTTTCAAAATAAACGCACGCCTTGCAAATGTACTTATTCTCGTGATAAATATTAGTCCAGTTTCAACATTGCACATTGTGTATATATATATATATATATATATATATATATATATATATATATATATATATATATATATATATATATATATATATATATATATATATAAGTTCTGCATATGAGGTGCAGTCTCACTCGAATAGTTGTTCTACTGAAAATGGCTCAGATACTTCTCTTAAATTTCTCCTTAGGACGCATATTTTCTGACAAGAATTCTCGAATAGTCATGCCAGTAGATGCTGTTTAAAAAAATCTGTTTAATTAAAAAAACAACATAGTTTCTAATCGTATATGTGAATCCATAAAAATAACGTTTAGACAAAGTAAATTAATGATAACACAGAGATACCCACAGACACAGACACACACACACACACACACACACACACACACACACATATATATATATATATATATATATATATATATATATATATATATATATTATTAGATCACTCTATTCTTCTAGCTAGGTTTCAACCATTTCGTATCGTGAGATGGTTTGTATCAATTGATTTCCCAACGTTTTATTTTTTTTTTAAATTATAATGAAAGCTTCATTATTAAAAAAAATAAATTAACGCATGACCTTGGGTATGCAAAGAAGGGAGGAGCAAGGTAATAATAATAATAATAATAATAATAATGATAATAATAATAATAATAATAATAATAATAATAATAATAATAAGAAGAAGAAGAAGAAGAAGAAGAAGAAGAAGAAGGAAACAAAGAGTATTGCAAATGTATCGGTGGTGGTGTTAATTGAAATGTAATTTTTTTTTATCCAGCCTCATATGAAATTCAAAGGATTTTTTGTATGAATACAACGGTTCATAATTTTGGACTTTTGATTCAAAATGTTTGTTGTATCCGGAAGTGTCGTTATCTGGAAACTTTACAACAACTATAATAACATTTGCAACCTCTTGCTACAAGAAAAGTTAGCAATAATATAACAATCAACCTAAACAACAGAACCTACAAACCATACAAAAAAGAAAAAAAAGCAAACCTGTATGCATTAACAAAGATTCTAAACACCCCTAACATATTTAAACAAATACCCATATCTATAAATAAAAGAAATTCCAGAGATTCTAGTAGCCTAAAAATATTCAGTGTAAATAAAAAGATATATGAATCAGCCCTAAGAAACAGCGTATATTCAAACAAACTAGAATACAAAAACGAAAACAATTGAAGCAAAAACAATAAAAAAAGAAATATAATATCGTTACCCCACCCTAAGACAATAAAATAAAAAAATAGGAAAAGATTCTTCAAAATAATTGACAAACACTTCCCTAGAAACAGCATTTTAACAAAAATTACAAGGTAACCAAAAAAGTTCTTTCCGTTTTTAAAGGAAAAAAAAAAGAAAACGCTTCACAGTATGTGTAACTTATATTTAGCCTTTGAAGTAATTGCCATCGGCATCCAGCACTTTCTGCCAATGTATCTCCAGCTGTTCAATGCCCTTGCGGTAGAACTCGGTGGGGTTTGACGCAAAGAAGTCCGTGAGGGCTTTGCGCAAGTCTACTTCATTGGTGAAGGATTTCCAACGAAGATGATTATCCAGGGAGTGGAAGAGGTGGTAATCGGATGGCGCAAGGTCAGGTGAATAAGGTGTGTACCACAAAGTCTCCCACCCAAGTTGCTGTATGGTATCCCTGACCACTCGTGCGACATGCGGCCTGGTGTTGTCATGGAGGAAAAGCACACCTTTGCGATTCACCAGTGCTGGTTCCTTCTGGCGCAATGCCTGTTGCACACGTTTTAATTGCTGCGAGTATAGGTCTCCAGTGACCGTTTGGCCCGTTGGTAGCAGTTCATAATGAAACACTTGACGACCTGTCCACCAGACACAAAGCATAATCTTGCGTGGGTGCATAGGCGGTCTTGCGTTGTGAGGGACAGCATCCTGAGGAGACAACCAATGTCTGGAACGCTTGTGAGTTTCATACAGAACCCACCTTTCATCACTCGTAAGCACTCGATTGAATAAGTATGCGGTACGGTGGTGAGAAAGCAGCGATACGCAGGCTGCCACTCGTTGTCCCTTGTGGACCTCCAACAGCGTTTGCGGAACCCACTTGCTCAGTTTGTACGTCTTACCTAGGCGTGACAGGTGAAGTCTAGCTGTTTCATCGGAAAAGTTGAAGTGTCTTGCAAGTTCACCACACGTTAGACAACTGTCCTCTTCAATGGCCACCTTCAGGACTCAGTCATTCAAGACCTGTGGTCGTCCACTGCGAGGCTCATCATGGAGAGACAAATCTCCCAACTTGAATTTTCGAAACCAACGCCTTGCAGTACGTTCATCCACAGCACTATCCCCAAACGCTTGACATATGCGGCGACTTGATACAGCTGCTGATAAGCCCACTTTGAAGTCGTAAAGCAAAAAGACCCGAACGAGATCTCTAGACACTTCCATCCTTCTTACAGCTCTCCGGCTTATAACTGATGGCAGGGCATGGTGTGCGTATTTTTTATAACGTCTGATGTTCCTACTTCCGGCTGTCCGAATTTGAAAACAATTGCTACCCGCATTTCGTATTATTTAACCTTCATTCAATGACTAATCAAAAAACGGTCAGAACTTTTTTGGTTACCTTGTATCAACAAAAATAAAATTAAAATTTGTTACAGTTGCATGAATAAAATCGACAAAATAATACCTAAGTATAATAAAAAATACTCAACAAAACTATCAATTACAAACAACAATAACAATAACATGCAGAAAAATAACACCATTTAATGTAATTGCAGAAATAAAGAAAATTGCCCATTTAACAATAAAAGCTATCGTAAATAATAATATAATAATAATAGACGAGAAAATTTACATAGGGTTCACAAAAAAAAAATAGAGAAAAATCATTCTAATTGCAAAATGTCATCCGAAAGAAAACATGCACAAACAATAAAATCATATCAAAATACATACGAATCCCCCCCACCAAAAAAACAATATCCCCACCAAAATCAAATGGGAAATCATCAAAAGAGCAGCTCCATACAGTATTCATTGTAAAAATTGAAAATCATACTTAGAATAAAAATTAGCAATAATTAGTTTTAAAAACGAAAATAAACTCCTAAAAATGAAAATGAAATAATGAGTAAATGTAGGCATATAAATAAATATTTACTTTGCCATCCAAGCACTAACTAAAAACAAACAAATACGTATAAATAAAATAAATATAATACAAACTTTAAATAAATAAATAAATAAAAGAAACAAATATAATATAAACTTAATTTATTAATAAACAAATAAACGAACACATATTAAACATATACGCGCGTGTATATATGTGCATAAGGATGTATACACACGCACACACGTAAGCAAAAACCAAAAAATTAAAAAAAAACCTAACCCGCATTATTAATACCTCAATATATAACACCAATTCAAAAACAAAAAAAAAAAAAAAAAAAAAAACCTACTAAGCATCAAATATAAACAAAAATAAAAATGAAACATTAAATAAACGATAAGCGATAACATATGATATAAGCATACACTTATTTAAATTAAATATACACTATTTAATCATAACATATGCCTGTGGGCGTGCGGAACATGAGTGATTGTGCAGAAGTATGTACTATACTATATATATATATATATATATATATATATATATATATATATATATCGATTATAGGTGCAGTTCAATTTATAATTACATGAATCATTCATACAAAAACGAAATATGGAGGTTAATGATTTAAATGGCGAGAAATTGAAATTGTTTGCGAAGATGTATTCTCGCCATTTAAATCATTAACCTCTATATTTGTTTTTTGTATGAATGATTCATGTAATTATATATATATATATATATATATATATATATATATATATATATATATATATATATAAATAAAAAATAAATAAATTCACACTTTAAGCACTAGTTTATTAATAACAAAGTACAGACATCAGTGTACATGAAACTTATGAGTACATAAGTACGCTTACGCATAGCTATATATTAACTTCATTATCCCAACTCTAGGGTATTATAGACGGACTATTCAAAAATTGCTCCATCCACTCGACAGGGTATATCATCAAAGATGATATATATATATATATATATATATATATATATATATATATATATGATTTCGGATGATTTAGAGTTCTCAGTATGCTCCATTTCTCGAAATCTTCGTGAGTTATGAAGAGCAAAAATTGGAATGGGGACAAGATCTTTTCAAAACAAACTCATATACGAAATTGGGCTGTAATCTTCAAAGGCTATCTATAAAGGTATGATGCTAACGATGTTGAAACTCTCATGCATTTATTTCAACCCTTTTTATTAGTGACAGCATTGTTAGCTTCCAGGTAAACTGACACGTAACTTTTCAAAGAAGACTTCAAATATAAGAATTAACAACTTCTCTTGAAATTGGACGAAATTTGGAATCGTGGAGTCTTCAAGTACCCACAGGAAAAAAAGAGCTTAACCCCTAAGGACATTCATGCTGACAAACTTGTTACATTAGAGGTTGACGCTTTTGATTTATCAGCAGTGCAATTGTGAACAGCTGAATTTGAGGGTAAGAGAGATTATTAAAGATGACCCAACATCTGAACGCCATTCATTTGCCACCAACAAGGAAAACATTTATTGTTTTTCCTATATGGTGATTAGTGACAGTCGGTTGAATATAAATCAAATAGAAAATGAAGAGCACGTAAGAAATTTGAGAATATTTTACACAATGATCTTGGTACGATGACGTTTCTATTTTGTGTGTGTCATGTCGCCTGACACCTAATCAAAACGCAACAGGCTGATCACATCACGGAAAAAAACATGATATTGCTTGAGTAAGATCCAGTCGGTCTCCTTGTACGTTTCCTAACCCAGGATAAGTGTTGGGTCCGTTAACTTGAGCCAGAGACAAATAGAAAATCCATGCAGTGGAAACACCCCTAATAACCTGGTTCAAAGATGGCTCCATTCGCAAGAAAGGTGATGGTCTCAGTTTTTTGAGATACAAAATGTATTGTGTTTATTGATTATTTTCAAAATGGACGCATCACCAATGGGGAGCCCTATGCTACCATGCTGAAGCATTTATGAAAGCCTATCAAGAGTAAACG
>CAHIKZ030003337.1:390000-397500 GCA_903632075.3 Acanthosepion pharaonis | reverse complement strand
TGGATAATTACTTAAGCTATGTCGTCATAGAAGTTAGCTTTTAATCAGTTTCAACACAGATTTTTAAATTTAATTTTACTTAACTGTATATGTCAACGCTTATAGCAATTTTCCAAACGTAGCTTAGATGTGGCACAAGGCCGAAAGTATGGGGCACCCAGTCAGGATCGGAATCACGAGTCAGTTGTAATTGTTCTAATGAGACAAGCTTGCTAACCATTGCACCGCCTCGAGGTGCCCTTTTAATGCTTATGTACACTGCATCGCTTCCGTGGTAAGTAAGTAGATATAAACTGAATTAGCTCCAGCCTATATTAACTGATATGCATCTTCTGAGTAATGTTTATTCAGAGTGTGAGTAAATTGTATTCACTTTGCATTGAAATGGCATTAATATAGTAACAATATTATTATTATTATTATTATGAAACAATATTTTCTTGCTTTATATATATATATATATATATATATATGTGTGTGTGTGTGTATGTGTGCACGCGTATATATATGTAAATGCATATGCATTGTTCCTCAGCGTTTGAAAGAACTCAGAATTTCAAGTATTGTATAATATATATATATATATATATATATATATATATATATATATATATATATATATATATATATATATATATATATATGTTCTTCCCATTTTTATATGTATCGAGAGCTCTATCGGTATCTGTTTTGTTCCATACCCCAGCTTGGTTATTCTGACATGAAAGCGAAATGTCCATTCCAGAGAAAAATTATTCCGAAATCCGAAAGGCGTGATTGGGTTGAAAGCCGATATTCCTTATCTCAGCCTGGAGCTGATCTTTCAATTCCATTTCGAGGAGAAGTGGAAGAAAAGAACTTCCTCTCGCCGTCTCATCTCTCAATATGGCTTTGACAATTCGGGCATCGATATGGAATAAAAGGTGGGGAATGACATTAATCAATTTTACGCTTGAATGAACAGTGCCGGCAGGGAAAATCTGGGGTTCCTTTTATTTTTTTCTCTCTCTTCAGTATCCTCTCAACCTCACTTTGTTATGAAAATAATATATATATATATATATATATATATATATATATATATATATATATATATATATATATATATATACATGCGTGTCTATAAATATGTATTCTTTTCGTGTACACAAAAACATTCACACACACAAATCTCTCTCTCTCTCTATATATATATATATATATACACACACACACAGGCATATATATGTATATATATATATATATATATATATATATATACGATGCGCTATATACATATAAATATATATATGTATATATAAGCTATTTTGTTCTCTCTCTTTCTCTCTCTCTGTTTATATATATATATATATATATATATATATATATATATATATATATATATTAATCATTTTTATCTCAGAAAATTCGTGTGTACAGAAATTTACGTATTATTTTAAATAAATAACAATCAATAAATGTGAATGTTGGAAAAAAATTCCTTACATTCTTCATATGCATATCACGTCCAAAGAATTTAATATATTCTTCATTCCAAGCTTAATTAAATTAGTAATAGAAAAAAAGTATAATTTTCCTACAAAAATCATGTCATCATCATTTTTCTCAGGATGCGGCGAGAGGTATTTTGTTGCTCAGAATCAGCATACGTGAACATTGCGCTCAGTGGAAATGTGGTACGGATATAACGCGTGAATTTTTGTGAACTCGCTGTATACATATGAAACGAACATAAATCGGAAAACAGTATGCAATCTAAATGACAGAGTAATAAATATTTTCCATGCTAAAATCTTAAAATGACAAAACTGTTATATATATATATATATATATATATATAATCTTCTGAACGATTGTTTCCGCCTCAAATACATGTTCTTAGTTCTTTCGTTTTTTATACATTATTTATCCTTGGGTATTGGTTTGTACATTTACAAGCCACAACACCCTAATTCTTTTCCAGACGAGTATAATTACTTATATTATTAATATTATTATTATTATTATTATTATATATATATATATATATATATATATATATATATATATATATATAATAATGTGTGTGTGTGTGTTATATTTATAAGGTAAGTGTGGTCTATGTCGGAGATAAAGCGTTTATTGTTATAGGCTATGTGCAAAGAAACTGTCAGTTTCACAGTTCAGTTTGTTACGATGATTGCGTTGAAGCGCAAAACTATCAGTCACCATGCACTGTTGATTCCTATGTCCTACTCTCTATCACTATCTCTCTCTCTCTCTCTCTCTCTATATATATATATATATATATATATATATATATATATGTGTGTGTGTGTGCGCGTCCGTGTGTGTGTATATCTATATGCAAAGAGAACGAAACGGATATAAATTCAAATGTTCATAATATTAGTTTAAAAGAGAGCTCAATACAAAGTAGAGCAATAATTATTTATTATAAGTTATTACATGCGATCATTTTCCCCTGCAAAAATGCATATTTATTTTGAGGCCCAATTCTAACATCTCATCAGGTGGTGATCAAAGCTTTTTATAAACTATTTTTTTTAAAATGTCAGCTATGAAAAATCACTTCTTTTTATATTTGTTAAATTAGAGACGTAAGAAAAATCTCCGTAAAAAGAAAAGAAAGAAAATATGAATTTACCATAAAAGAAAAAACAAAAAATACATATACAGGTTAAAGAAGAAGGAAGACGACAAGAAATCAATAAAAGGAAGAAGAAAGAACAAAGACAAATAGAAAGAGGTTAGAAAAAAAAAAGAAATCCCCCCCAAAAAAAGAAAATAAAGGAAAAAAGAACAGAAGTAATATAACAAAAACGGCAATTGCAAATAATAATAAAAAAATAAATAAAAGAAAGAAGAAGCAAAAACAAAAGTTTTTGATGACAAAACGTTAACATTCTGAAGGACGTAACAGAGAAAAAATTCAAAATTTAACTGGAAATATTGGCAAATTTCGTGTGCCATATGGCGTTCTGAAAGAAAAAAACTTATTTTAAACAAAATTAAACATAGTATGTAAATAAAAGACACTTTAAGAAGTAAAAACATTAGATATACGAAATAACTAATTTGCCTTACAAACCATTACATTATAAATTAAAAATAAAAATAAATACAATTTTCTGAATATTTCTATGAATTATATAATGTTAAAGGCTATTACCAAACCATGTTACCCGTCATATATGAGTATAAACCTATATACTGCAAACCATATTACCAATAAATTATGAGGAGAAAACTATCAATCAACTTAATTCAAAATAAACTACAAAGGATAACATTAAATATCTATACGAAAGTAATATAGCATAAGAGAAGTGATTATTAAGTTATAAAGTTTTAAACTTTAGCAAGATCGTAAAGTCAAATCCGTAATGTGCCTACAATTAACGGTAATTTCATATCTTTGATTTAACAATTGATCGCTATTGAAAAGTTTAATTATCTCCATTTTCTTCTGTAGACATAGAAAACAAAGTTTATATAATGATCTACTAGTTCTAGATTGTTTGAGGATTTTCCATTTAACTTTAGGTGTTTTGTTTTCAACTTTCAATTTCCAGAAATATTTAGGAAGTGAAGTTATAATGCAATTGTTAGCATTAGTAAAAGATGAGAAGTGGTTATATCAACGTATTTTAAAAGAATGTTTGGCGCTTCCAATATAAAAATAACACTCCTGGAGTTTTCAATTGAAGAAATAAAACACATATATGCAAGGGATTCAGTTAAACATTGTTAGATAATTGACATTGGTCAGGATTCCTACAATACATAGGTTGGTGTCATGAGTCAAAATAGAATACCAGCATTACAGATATTATTGTTATATAATTTTATTATTTAATTGTTGTATGATTTAATTATGTTTTCCAGATTTTTAGTACAACTATACCTAAGTTTTATAGTATTCTGATTGAACATTATTTTTGGAAAAATTTAAAAACTTAGGCACTAACTTGGTACAAACTACACTTGGTATACACCTCCATTCAATCAATTAAGTTTTCTTTAGTAAGACTTATCAATTTACGCCGTCTGTTATTATTTTCATTCTTTAATCAAATAAAAAAAAAACAAGCATATCAACTCAAACACGTGTACCAACTAAAAATAACATTTGTCATAAGAAGAACTACTATAAGATAAAAATTCTTATATATATATATATATATATATATATATATATATATATATATATATATATATATATATTTAATTTAGAGTTTATCACTTAGCTGAGGGGTTTTGGTTCAGTAATACCTACTACATATTTTCGTGAAAAAATCAAGGGAACATGTTCACATTTAAGGGCTTGTAGTCTTCTGTGCTGCTGTTCCTCAATTTTGCCGTCTTTATGTGTACTTTGATGTAATTTGATATCTTTTTATAGGTGTGTTATTATACTTAGGTAATAATGACAAGTCATTAACATGACTTGTTATTATTACTATATATATATATATATATATATATATATATATATATATATATATATATATATATATATATTTAAATTTCAGATCAATTCTGTGGACAAGGCAAATTGGTATAGGATGACAATAGGAAAAAAAATCTGAGTTTTTTGCTAATGCTTTTAGTCTTCCAACGTTTTCACGGCAAAAATTAAATTGAAATGTTTTTGTTGTTATAGTTAAATTACAAAATCAAAATGTAAAAAAAGAGAGCCGCTCCTGCTTAAAACTCTTTCTCGGTAATGTAAATTTCCCTAATACTAAGAGAGTTTTTTTTTCTTTTCATGTCGGGAATATAGTTAAATTCCAAGATCAATTCTCTGGATATGAGAAATTGGTAAAATATGACTGCTGGAAAAAGTTTCTTAGTTTTTTGCCTACACGTTTCGACTGAAGGAATTTAGGCAAGTTCAAGAGATATTTTAATTTGATATTATAACTTTTTCTTACGATATTTAGCGCTCTATTTCTATTACAATACACACACACACACACATATATATATATATATATATATATATATATATATATATATATATGCGTGTGTGTGTCTGTGTGTGTGTGTGTGTGTGTGCCTGTGATTTCCCTGCTGTTGGTGTATAATATGACAACGCCAGCATTCAGCTGCGTCATTCGAGGCATGAAAGGTAATTATTTACCCAAGGGGTCATAGAGACATATTTCTTCAGTCATAAACCCTGACATGACAACATTTTTGAGATACCTGGAGGCAACCCAAGATACATGTTGAGGCTAATCCATGATTTTTCCCAAATCCGGCGGTGAAAAAGTAATTTTCAGAAGAATTTGAAATCAGCTCTCTCATGATACGTTCGTTGACAATAATGGCTATGCTATGCTTATCTATCTATCTATCTATCTATCTATCTATCTATCTATGCGGACATGTTTATACACTGACATAACCTATGTATATTCATCAATGTCAGAATATTCATAAATGTATTTATATATGGACGCTTCAAGGCACATTAAATGTTCGCAAGCTGGTTTCGCCAGTCATAATTCTTGAATCCCTTGAGTTAGGTACCAGCTAATTTATTATTTAAGGCTTTACCAGTTCAATTTATTGGATTGTGTATAGAGTACTTATTAATACAACCGTCCCTTGGTCGGACCCTATTAAGACCTACAATGGGTTATATATATATATATATATATATATATATATATATATATATATATATATATATATATATATATAAGTTGGTTGCAAAAAATAATGACGTAAGAATGTCGTTTTTTGACGTTAAAAATCGACATTATTACGTCATTATTTTAGCACAAACCTAATATATATCAAAAAGTTAGGAATCACTAACACATCCGCTGACACGGTTTCAATCAGAAAGGTCTCATCAGGAAGTAGATGCCAGCTAATTGAATGTTTAAGGCTTTGCCCGTTCAATTTATTGGATTGTGTATAGAGTATTTTTAATACAATCGTCCCTTGGTCGGACTCTATTAATACCTATAATGGATTTTATTTATATATATATATATATATATATATATATATATGACGTAAAAATGCTCGTTCTCTTGCTCCATATGTATAGATACAAAATTTTAACCAATTATATATATATATATATATATATATATATATATATATATATATATATATATATATATATATATATATATATGTGGGGAGCAGTGTAATTGTTAAAATAATCAAATAGCCAAAACTGCAGCGTCTTTCTTACTTAGTTTTTAACACCACAAAGAAATTTATCTGTGAATTTGATATTATTAGAATAAATTAAATAGATATAATTTGCCTAGATTATTCAACCAAACATGCTTGAACATATTCCGCCAATAACACACACACACACACACACACACACACACACACACACACACATATATATATATATATATATATATATATATATATATATAAAAATTTGCAAATTAATATATATAATATAATAATAATATAATATATGCATTTATATATGGACTTAAGAAAACATCGGCTCCTACTGCTATTAAGCATTAGTCTTCAAGTCTGAATTAGCTCTCCGAGTCGCTGGCGTATTTCGTACAGAGAAAAACGTTAAAATTCCGCTCTTTTCAGACGGGCTGCGATGGCCTGGTGGTACGATAACTGACTGCTGTTAAGTCATTTGGGTTTCGATCCCTGCTCGAAAAAATCAAACATTTAGCAACACTGAGGTACTCCGGAACAGTGTTTGAGGGGGGAATGGAGGTGGCGTGAAGTAGGTGTAGAGACGTGAAAATGGCAAACGTCTGAAAATAATTACAGTTATTAGTTACCCATTCATGAAAACAATAATAGTGATAACTATATAGAAATCCTAAATTAAAAATATATTTATATTTGTACACTTAAGCCGAAAATTTTTATATTGTTATGTAATCTGAGATATTAAATCGAAAATCTTTAATTAGAAAATCACTTCAGGATAGTTTTCTTTTTATCACTCTTATTACAAAACCTTCTACTTACCTTGGACTGAGTCGGTAGAATTTTATAAACATTACTTCTGCTATAATTTCTTTATACAAATGTTAGTCATTATAAAACCGTCCGTAATATCTTGTGCTATACATCTTGTAAAACGTGACACAGAAATCAGAAGACGTATTGGAATATTGATAGATGCCTTCCCAAAACTAAAGAAAATATACACAAACGTGTTGTGGCTCCCCTCTGTATTTTCTACAAGTACATTCATGGCAACTGCTACGACGTACTACTTTCATAGGTTCTCAAACTGCATGCTATTAGGTTGACTGCTCGGTCCCTCTGTTTCTCTGTCGAAACGACTAAATGTAGACATCTCTTCTATTCCAAACGCTTTTTATCTCACGCCTGCCGTCAGTGGATCTCCCTTCCTATTACTTGCTTACCTGATAGCTACTCTCTTCAAATAGTCAAGTGTAATGTCAAACCACATCTTCTGATGCCTTGACCTTATTATTCTTATTATCCTTTTCCCAAACATTCCTCTTTACTCTT